>CABFOQ010052891.1:46374-56884 GCA_900660455.1 Gephyroberyx darwinii
ATCAGATCACTGATCTGGTTTGGACTGTTTTCAGTCCAAAGGACCAGGCGCAGGCTGTTATTTGTCAGACAAACTCATAAAAGTGCTACCAGACACATAAAACCACACAACAAATAAATGGCAAGCCTTCACAATCATTCAATAGCCATAAAATCATCAAAATAATTGAAAAGTCATGTGTGATTTATGTCTTCTGGTGTCTCCTACTCCCCTTCTATCCGTGTCACTATTTCTGTTTTCTGGCAATCATTTACTCTCACCCACCCACTCATTCATCCACACACACATGCACACACACAGCATGAAACCAGGGGAGGAACAGTTGCCGGAGGATTTGCGACTCCGACCCGTCTGCACCACAAACGCATGACGGCATCTGATTACAAAGGACATGACAGGCTTTTGCAGTGATTCAAACCACAGAGAGAGAAGGGGTGACTCGATAGCGCCAAGCTCATTCAAAAGAGTAAGTTTAACTACTAGGTGACTAATGGATGACTTAACAGATTGTTGTTGTTCACACATGCTTACATCTGACTAAAGCTGAATCAGTCCAAAGACTTGAATTCAAACACAAAAAAGCAACAATGTCCTATTTACCTCATATGATGACTAATGCATTCATGCCTCAACATGCAGCTTGAAAGTTCAGTCACTACAGAAAAGTTCTATTGAGCTTTTGATTCATGGTGAATGGCAATTTAGCCAGAAGAAATAACATCAACATGCTATAATTGTATGCTTCTGACCACACCACAGCACAGTTCGATCAAATGAGATAATTATGATTAGTGAAACGACACTTTTGAGATTGAGTTAAAAAGCTGGCAGCACTTGAAAGATGAAATGTTTGTGCAGCAGGCACATACAATGTAATTGCAACACAAACAATCTGTTAGCCCAAGAGTTGCAAGCATGGTTGTGTTGGCGCAATAAGTCAGATCAGGTAATTGCCTCGCTCACCTCCACTCTTCTTTTAATGTCTTTTTTTCCCTTCTATATCCCTTGCCTTTCCGGCAAGTTTGATTGAAGTTCCCCACTGAAGAAAGTCATTCCAAATCCCTTCTTTCTTTGTCCACAAGTTTGTCAGTTCTTTGTCTTGATGTTTGTGTTCCTTCTTTTTCCTTGATTACCTGATGTCAAAAGGAATCCTCAATTGGCATCATAGGGGAAGTGTTCAAGACCTTGGTGTGGCAGATCTTTTGAACAGAATCCAACAAATGGCAAAGATTTTTTTACTCCTGAGTTCATTCATCTGCAGCAGAAGATCCCCGTCAGCCTTTGTGGTCAAGTGATGAGTCTTAAACTGAGAGCCTCCTCCACATGTGTCACCGCGCCAGTCACTTCTGTTACTCAAAATACTTTTTTGCCTTCTACCAAGAGACTCTTCTACCTCCCCCTGCTTTCATGTCATTAGAGGTGAGACACTTATTGTTGCCTGAAGTAATCAAGTTGTGAGCCACGGCACCACCCCTTTCCCCTCCCCTTGACAGACGGGAGATCAGGAGGCATTAGACAGAGGCTCCCAGTCCCCCCACCCAAACCCTTGTCCCCTGAAGCCCCCCTACAACTCAGCCCACAAGCACTCTATAGCCCTCCTATTTTTCCCTCCCCTAATCCACCTACCATCAGTTGTGGCCATTGGGAGAGCTGACCAGCCACAGCTGTCAGCAATTGCAAGTGTTGCAGACTGAGGTCACAGGTTTTGTAGCATGTGGCTCTTGACCTCGTGCTAACCGAGGTGCTAACAGGCTTGGGGAGGGGTATACCTGTAAGAAGATTGTCTTTTCTGTTTATTTGGCATATTTTTATGCTTTTTTAAATTTTGTTGTTGATTTGAGAGTTGTTTTGTTTAAGAAGCCTCTTTGCCAAAAGCTGAGGTGGAAGAGTTTAGATACAGTTGTTATGTTGCCATGGTAATTACATAACAGTTTCAGCAAATATACTATGACTCATTGTTGGGTTTTTTTTAATTGCCTGAAATTTATCTTAAAATTCTTCTCAATCATGTGATGTTTTAGCAGCATGATGAGCTTTTGTTCCTTTTAACATTTTCAGAAGATTTGCCCTTTGCCTCCAAGAGGTCAGATAGGCAAGGAAGATAATTCCCAAGGGCCCATGTTGCCCTTTGCCATATGACGTGCTCTGGTTATCCTCCCAGGAGTGGAAGCTTTTGTTGATTGGTGATTTTATGGTGATTCTTAAAGCCCACCTTTTGCTGTGTAGTTTTTAACATGGGTTTAACTTCAATCACAACTGTTGACCTAAGTTCAAATGAGCCGTATGTAACCAGAAGGTGTCGTTTGGAGATCATGAGGAAGGCGGGACAAAATATCCACTGACAAAGACGAGGACTTGAATGCAAATTGGGGCTTTTATCTTCTCACTTACAGTAGCATTCATACACTTCCCATTAAAATTCAAGACTTAGTTATCATATCTGACTGTAATAACTCCTTGGTCAAAAAAAACATAAGAGGAACTACAATCCTTCAAAGAGCACTGCTCCTCTACAGTGTGCTTTTCAAGTTAAAAGACCTAGCCAATACTCACATTGTTGCCAATTCAAATCCCTATTATGCTGCTCATTCTGGCTCCCTCCCTGCAAAGCTGAAACTTGCCTCAGAGTGTATCCAGATGCGCCAGAGCATAAAACCATAACCACGATTCTTTTTTTTTTATATGCCCCTGCACAAGCACGTGTATTTAACAGAAATAAATTCTTGGTAGTTGTTGTAATGACTATTTTTTTGTGTCTTTTTATACCTCACGCTGTCCTCTGTCTTTGCCCTTCCTGTGCTTTATAAAGGAGGGCAAGCCCCAGCCTGTGACCACACTCATGTCTCTGTCCTCTCTATTCATTCACATAGTTCGCTCTGATGGGCCTGATAATGACCTACAGTTGAGCTACAACTACTCAATGGGCTGTGAACCTCATTCCCTTCTTTCCGACTGCAACCCACTCTTCATTCATCCCTGGAACACGGGATGAGAGGAGGATTTTTTAAGGTTTATTTAAAGTAATAATCTGCAATATTTTCATATAAATAAATTGTTTTGCTACTCTCTATCAACTGATTGATATAACACAATACAACCTATACCCAGTTCCCGAAAGTCTTACATTTGCTGTTCTGAACACCAGGTGTCGGGTAGGTCTTTCCCAGGGAAAATAATTGGAAGTAGAGAAGAATAAATAGAGAAGAGCAGCAGCAGTAGCCACCATTGCTGAACCAGAGAAAAAAAATTCAAACTTCATCAACAGGAAATCCAAGGATAAAGATGTCACAGTACTGGCTACACTGTTTGATTGACAGGTGATGTTTGGGAAGTGCAGTGAGAAACACCACAGCAATAAGCGTTTAGCACGATGTTGCCAAAATACAAAACACCAGGATCTGCTGTGCCCATTGATTTCCTTAATAAAATCACACACTTTGTTGAATACACAATGCTAACTCTCTGAGAACGTAGGGTAATTTTTTTATAAAACACCCAGTCAAATTGCTGAGCTTTGAAATACTACCAACAATGTGTTATAACCGCTCTACCCAATATTTCCACAATTGCTTTCCATCTGACTTTCCCCCTATTGCGATTCCTTTGCAGTTTCACTTGGTGACGACAATGCATCAAAATTTAAAAAGGCTACACCAGTCTTGTAAACTTAATAGCTTCAATAGCTAATAAGAATATATAGTTTTGTATGCTGCTTTGCTCTGGTCTATTTGTATTTTTATAGTAAGCCATGTTATCACTAGCAATACCAGCTTGCTAGAATTAAGAGTTATATTTTCTGTCATTGTCCAAGTTGCACATAAAGTAGCTTACATGCAGCAACACAGCACAATAATCAGTATACACAATGAAGCCTGTTCCCACACAGTGATGCCACTCATGTCTAGGTCTGGCAGTAGACAATATAGCCTATGATCTATTCGGGAAAATAATATTGACCTTATTTTGGGGATAATCATGTTAATCACAATGGTAAACAATCTATGTTAACAAAACTACTATTGGATTATATTCACAGATTGCTAACTTAACTTGTATGTTAATGGACATTTTGCTGAATAGTTGCCTACATTAGTCAACTTACGTACAACCTACCTACCTTGGCTTGATATAGTTTCCTTAATTGACACACCTTCAGATAATGTGCTGTATCAGCTATCAGCTACTTATATATTTGAATTTGCACAGTTTGATTCTGATGCATTTTGTTTTAATGCGGTCTTCATTTCGCAGGTAATGTTGTGAGAATTTAAATGACAGTGTGAATTATACTTATTTTATTATTTTATTATTATTATTATTATTATATTAGAATTAGAGTTTGAGCCTCATTAGAATGTATTTCACCAGTTTCACACCAATTGATGTTATTTTCATAGTGTCAACTAACATACATTATTTATAAGACATAGGGAAAGTCTACCCTTTAAGTTTATCTAAATAATGGATCATATTTTTTCCCACCCTGATGTTTTTTCAACTGGTGTGTGTTTGGTTTAATTTTTATGCTAATAATTCAATATAGGTTCAAACAGTTTTGATACATTTGCAATACATGTACACTGATTTAACACCATCACATGAATTTGTGCATGTGCATGTCAGGCATTTAGAATAGAGGACGCCTTGCCTCTTGTTCATTTTCCCTTACAAAACATCATAGACTAGACACAAACACCATCTTGGAGTGAGTCACATTTTCCACGCTAAGCTCATGTTTTCTGAATTTCCGCCCACACCCTAGAAAGCTGTTTAGATTTATTGCAGGGTCCTGATATCAGCTTTGCTGTAAAAATTGTTTGGTATGGATGACATATGTACATTTCTTTCAGTTTGAAAATCATATTTTAGCTTAGATCTAAGATGAAAAATCCATTATACTTGCTTTTTTTTAAAAAATTATTTGGTTTCACAACAAAATATGCAAAAAGGCTCATTCAATTTTCCTTTTCATTGTATTGGGCTATTACACACTGACCAATTATCACTGAAAACTGACAGATGGCAGATGCAGAGGGGAATGTGCACTATATGCAAACATACATGCTTGCTTACCCAGAGTCACTTTTGAAGCACTTTAGTTATAATCTAGCAGCAGTATTTCACACACACACACACACACACACACTACACCAGTGTCCAGAAATTCTTGTGATACGTAGTGAGAACCAATAGCACAAAGGAGACATGCCCCACAGGGGGTCAGGCATTAGAGAGGTCAGAGGTCACAGACTAGGGGTCAGGGTTGGTTGGCCTGCTGCACCCTCACTGGGAGGATGATAGATGAGAGCCTGGAACCCACAAGCCCTTTACCTGTCACACTTTAGCTCTTGAGGAATTATCAGGACAGGCATTCGATATGTTGCAAAAAAAGGTTTTCAGGCACTTCGATCCAATGACTCTGTGTTACAATTGTTTGCCATCTGGCTAAGTGTGTGGTCCGGTTCCACACACAGTGGCCCTTCACAAGGCCTAACAATGCTGTAACCTTTGAGCTGGAAAGAGGCATACCCTTTGAAAAAGAGCACAGTTTCCACAGAAGGGCTAAATTGGTGAAGATTGGCCTTTGAAGACACAACTTTGAAGGACAGACAAGCAATCTAATGCAGGCTAGTGTTTGTCTAGTATTTTTCTTGGCTTTATAGATGTACTTCTTTAGTTGGACAAGTGAAGCCATCATATGCCATTTGCTCTCTAAGGTCATAAGTTATTGCTGCAGGGCTCCAAAACTAAAGCTGATTTTTTCCCTGATCCTCTGATTAAGGTGGAGTCTAGAAACTTGAGGCACTGCTACACAGAACTTGTAAACTTGTAACTTTTTAGTAGTTGAGGTGATTCTACATTATATGCATTTTGCTTGAAATAAATCAAAGTTAATTGAAGTTAGATGCCTTGAGACACCCATGAAAAGCATAATGCCACATTTAAAGAATGGACTTCTATAAGACGCTCAACAAACTAGGGTTTGAGTGATGAACATTGAACAAATTAATCATTCTGGGAGGCATTTGAACAGCATACATACAATACATCCATCACTTTGAAATAGGAACCTGGAAATTGGTACATTTGCTTATTTTTACATGCTGTCTTGTACAGCATCCTTGTAGCTGGTTAATAATGGAGCCTGTAGCATCACCTGCTGTTTTGATTCTATTTCATTGAAGTTTTTTTTTGTACTTGTAAAAAATGGCTAGATTATTTCACCCCTCGTGATAATAATTGATAAAATCATGAATAGTGATAGAATGTGCTCTGTTCTCTCAGCTGAAACTGAGGAAAAACAAGTGCACTACCGCTTTATAGGTGCTCCAGCCACCAGACGAAGATTTTTTTTTCATGTCATGCTTGAAAGTTTGTGAACCCTACACAGGGTCGTCATTCTTTCATAAAAAGAAGATGAACAGAACATCAGGCTATCAGTCCAAAAGTTAAAGCTGGGTTGAAAGCGGGTGCTCAAACAGTGACCCGTTTAAGCAAATTTACCAAAGAAAGGCTCAGGAAGAAGAAATTTAGTGTCATGTGAAAGTCCTGATCTAAATCCAACTGAAATGCTGTAGTAGGACCAGAAGCAGCTGTTCATGCCAGGTGCCCACAAACCTCACTGAGTTGGTCGAGTTCAGCAAGGAGGAGTGGGAGCAAATTCCTCAAGGAAGATCCCGGAGACTGATCACTGGCTCCAGGAGACGTTTACTCAATGTCATCACTGATAAAGGAAGTGCCACAGGTTTTTGATTGTTTTTGACATGGCCAATCCAAAACACTAAACCTCTTCTTCCTGAGGCATTCTTTGGTCATCGTCTTGTTGAACACCCACTTTCAGCCCAGCTTTAGCTTTCAGACTGATGGCCTGACGTTCTGTTCATGAATTTCTAGCAGATGTCAGTGTGCTACTTGAGCTCATGTCTTCTCAGTTAAACTTGCATCATGATGAAGAATTCAGCATGTTGAAATATCTATGCATGGTTTGCCTTCCACTAAGAAGTTAACTTACTGGCCTGGCTGTCCCATGGGTTGGAGATTACACACACTGACAATTGTCATAACACATTCTTTGTCAGCTTTTGTGCTTTCACTCTTCTCAAATTGGTGACGGCCCGTTTGCCATTACGACTCCAGGAATGTTTGCATTTAAAGTGCAGTCATGCTGTCATTTTTACTAGCTGAACTTTTACAGCACCCTTTGATCGGAGGAACATTTTACCTCATCCACGCATCATTGATGGCGGTCACTTAAATGTCATCACTGTTGTCATCCTTTTAGGAAGACACTTTGACATTCTTTTCTAGACCCTGTAATAGAAAAGTGCAAATGACTTAAACTGTTGGACTGTACATTTTCTGACAGGCACTAGTGTCATCACTCAGACTGCTGTGTCAGAACGTCTACTGAGTCCAAACCAAAGTGCAAGAACATGCAAGAATCATCATGATTAAAAATGTAAGTTTTTAGACATAACACTTCTCTGGATGTCTCTCGATTGGCTCATCTATAAACCGAACAATCAGCTCATTTAATACCCATAACTAATTAACAGCAGAACTAGAAGGTGCACTGGTTCCAGACCAGAGGTCAGTTTGAGTGTAAAGGCTAGATAGGTTTTCTAAATGCTATAGTAAAGAAAGATTAAATTATTTAATTCCAATCTCCCACAGTTTCTTTTAAGTTAAGACTCATTCACTTTTGCTGTGATATGACTTTATGTCATGATGCATGGTTCCCATCAATTGCTAAAATTGATAGAATACTTGCTGTCAAATCAATGACAATGTATGCCACTAGAATTTGACCGACAAGATTTTTTGAAGGCCGATACCAGTATGTTCCATCAAAGTTGCCAAATAGCCAATCTTTTCTTCTGATGTTCATTTTCTTTAAATTTTTCTATTATTTTTCCCCCAGAATTTTGTTTTTTTTAGGGTGGAAAAGCCTCTAAAACAGCATTTAGACCATCATGGGACTCTAAAACCTTACGCCGGAATGATTTCTGTGGGTAGGGGGAACCCCATCATATATATCAGAAGTCAACAACAATGATTAGCCAATATCAAATTTTCCATTAAAGGCCAATATCAGCCCAATATATTGGCAAACCAATATGTCAGTCTAACCCTAGGTAATACACCTTTTGGCCCACTGCAACAGCCTTCCTTGCTCATCCTGGGGTTGCACAGGTGCAGTGCGTCTGTGCTCCTTGTTTCATTGGTTTCCTATAACTTTTATGAATGCACATTCCCAAGCATGTCCACGTGTGCCCTCTGGCCCTTCCCAATACCCTATAAAATGCTATGTCTGCCTCCACATTCCACATCCGATTTCAGCATTCGGGCAAAAGCAGCAGGGGAAACAGCAGAAGTTTCCACTCCGACTTCAATAAAACAAAGTCCTATCTCAGGTTTGGCTAGCCCTTGACATTTAAATAGCCCCACCGCAACTGACTCACATCGTGTCACATGAGCTTGTAGTGACGTGGTGGTGATGGCACCACCAGATGTTAGAGGTCAGGGCCGTTCCACGTTGAATCCCCTGGTGACCCCTACTTCCTGACCTCGGAAGACAAACCACGGATGTTCGAGACTAGTAATTTATCTCAAGTTAACCTTTCATTTGGAAGTCAAATGCAAGTCTCTGGCTTATAATGGTGCTGCAGTGCACACAGAGGTGAACAAACTCATCCTCATATGAGAACATTGAATTTGGAAGGCTTTGAGGGCTTTCTTTGAAATATTGTGCCATTATCCCACAAGCGAGCACACTGCTTTTAAAGGGGATGAACCAGCCCTCACCACACCTACTAATTTATACTCACAAACATCAAGAAACAAGAACTTCAAATCGGCAATGGATTTACCAGGGTGATGGATTCAGACCAACGGCAATCCCAATCCAGAGGAGTTTGTAAAGCTGCCCTCACCACTGACAACAGGGGAAGTTCAGTAATGTGTGCTGAGGCATAACTCTTGCCCAATTGTGTAATAGCTTAATCAGAACAAAAAAAAACACCTTTATTTCCCAACATGCACAATATAGCTACTAATTAATTGGGTTGAGATGAAAAATTAGGCATAAAGAAATGAACTCACATGTAGTGCAAAATAGAAACCTGTTGTGGAAGGGCCATATGTAGTAATTGCAACAGTATATAAGTTTCTTTTCAGCCAATTTATCAACGATAATTTTGCGTATCGTTAGTGTCATCAAAGGAATATCATAAATCTGATGTTCAGTGCATTCAAGTTACTTTATGATTTTGTGTTGCGAGTTACTTTTTTGGTGCACCCACCCACTTCCTCTCTGAACTTGCCTCATCTGCTTCAGTTCAATTAGTGATTTCTTACCTTTCCCAGAATGCCTTTCTACAACCCCTCAGAGAAGGGGGATTGTTGCTTTCAGCAGTGGCTTTTACATCTGGGTGGAGATGGCGATAGTTTTTCCACTCAAGAAAAAGCATTGTGCTCTTTACTTATTCACAACATGTCTTGTAGCTGCATTGCATTATGGTCTGCTGAGGTTAGTGTCAGTGGAGAAATTGGTATCTCTGCCTCTTCTATGATGGATTTCTCCCTGTATGATTGTTGAACTTTTGTGCAAAATGGTGAGCCTAGAAAGAAGCTCTTGATTCTGAGTAACTGACACCAAAGCCTGAAGTTTACCGTTGATTTTTTTTTAACTGCCATAAAAATGTCTCCTATCAAACTGACGTGATGTCACATCATCTGTGTGTGTGTAGTGGAGCAGTTATAGTCCTGAACGTGGTTCACATGGCTTACTGTTTGCTCCCTCTGCTGGGGCTGCCAGTCCAGAGATCTGGTACTGTAGATCCTCCACATCTGGTCTCCATTGATAAAATTACATGCACACAGTTGGAGAAGACAAAGATAGAAGGATGAAGAGGTTCCCTTCCTCTGACTAGAACAAGAAAATGGACAGAAGGGGGTCACACAGAGCCACTCTTCAATGAGGTTCATTTAGCAAGTCCAGTAACTCATGTTTTTTCAGGTACTAAAATATGTAAATGTAGTATAAGCTAATGATATTGAAGCATTATCTCACTATTATACTTCCATCAGATTATCGAGGCTACATTTCCAACTGTCTCTCCACTCAGTTTGTGTAGGCACACACACACCACAACTCCAAGGAACACAGATGCTCTGCGTCATAGGTGCAGTGAATTATGGTCATTTCAAAACTCGATCGGCAAGAATTGCCATGCATTACAACACCCAAAATGAATCCAAAACAACAAATTACTTGGCGGGCTGTTACTCTACCAGGGCGGTCCGTCCAAATATTAACATTGTATGGGAAACCAGTTGCTGAGGTTTCAAGAAAATACAAATAATCACACGCCCACTTGTATATGTGAAAACGTCCTCGATGCACTTTTAGTGGAATTGCTGTCATCTGTTTTTAACTCCAAAGAATGTGTGTGGAAGAGAGACCAAACTGGACAGCACCACTGGGTTCCCTTGATAGCATAGACCAATG
>CABFOQ010052893.1:0-15445 GCA_900660455.1 Gephyroberyx darwinii
TTAACATTACACGATTGTTAATCCATCACATTGTTGTATTCAGACATCTTATTTTCTGCGATAGTCTATGGTACAACTACCATAGAGCACCAAAAGAACAGGGCTGGTGGTCAGTGGCCCTGAAGGCACAGCAATACAGTAGTGCAGATTTAAAAACTGTTCTGAAATCTGGCGTTTTTTTTATAGACCAGAGGCCTTACTTCATCTGTGATATGTTCCATTTTGCTGACTTTACTGCAGCTGCTCAACAGAAATAAAAGTTAATCTAGCGTCCAGCAGTCCAGCATTACGTCAGACTGTTGGAAAACCTGCACTGCTGTTAGCTGTCATGCCAGCCTTATGATAGATGCTGCTGAAAACTGCCACTGTGGTTTGATGAAACCACATCAGTATCTATCATTCCTTTTGAGGTTGTTGTATTTCTCTCTTCCCATCAACAGAACAGCTCGGTCCTGTCACATGTGAGTTACCTCTCCCTCCATTCACTCTTCCTCCTCCCTGCTTCTGTCATCACCCTCCTCCCTGGTTCCCCTCCTCCTCCACTCCCTCACCCAATCTCTCCTTCGCTGCTCTCTGTCTCCCTGTGCTGCTAGGGCGAGCTCCGTGGTGGGTCACTTGGTATCGAGGGTCCAAGGTGACATGACTTGTTAGCCAATAGGAAGTAGGCAGGAAATCTGTTTGTAGGTCAGCGCCAGACATATGTGCTCCTGTGAAAAATTCAGCCAGACAATAGTAGGATAAATGGGAGTGGGGGTTTGTTGGGACAATGATTTGTCATCTGTATCCCTAGAGCTCTACTGGAAGATGTCTTATTTTTATATTTGTCTGGCTGAATTGTTCATGATTTGTATCGCTACTGTGTGTGTGTGTGTGTACCTGTGAGCCCAGAAATGTGACTCAGTGTGCTTCTATCGTTTGTGGGAATTGCATATAAACATTTGCTTGGGTAAAGTGTGTGTGTGTTTTTTCATATAGGATCTGTGGACAGACTCGCTGATATCTCATTTAGCCTCTGTGTGGTGTCATCGCCTGTTCCTGTGTCCTTAACATGCACCCAAATGATTGTTTATCAGTGGTTTACATTTATCAAGAGTCTCAGAGGAGGATCACTGGTTTAGGGTCAGTTTTGCTATTTGGCTTGTAATGAATTTAAAAACCACAGGGGCCATGGTCAATGATCCTGGGTCAGATCTTGCACTCTGAAAAGCTTGATAAATGAGGCCCAAGAGACTTGCAGCATAGCCAAGAAGTCCATTGGCTTCTGACTGTAACATTTTTCCCTTTCAGCTTTGACATAGAAGGTGACGGCTATGACTTATCTTATTTTCACTCCCCAAACTCAACATATGGGTTACATTCATAAATCAGTGCCACAGCGGCTGTTGGATGTTAGCTAGTGTGATTCCATGTTTTTATTGGATGGACTTGAGTGATTTTCAGCCAATGGTTGAAAAACCTGCATTTTGTCTTTTTATTAGATGTACAGTATATGTTTATCTTAAAACTGGAAATAATGTGACCAAGATTTAATTACATACGACTTGTATACAGGTGCATAGACTTACCTCACTGTATGCTAGAATGGCTTGATGGAAAGGGTTTAATGTAAGCAGGTTTTGGCAGATTGACAACTTATGCTGGAGCTCAGGGTACAGGGAGTTTGTTCTATGCATGCATTCATTGGGTTATTTTGCTCTGGGTAAAAGGTGAAGGGTTACTGATAAAGGCTAAGGGTGTTGGTCTCTGGGTGTGTGCAGATGTGGGCACTAACATTACAGTAGGTGTGGGTAAATGCTTGTGTGCATTGTCTGTTCGTGTGTGTGTGTCGTAGATCTGCGTATATGGTATCCCTGCTTGATTTTTTTCATATATTGTTCACTGCATGCTGTCCCTTTTTTATCTCATGGGAAGTAAATCCAACATGTGTAAACGTACCACTATGGCAGCATATGTATTTATGTGAAGAACAGGACTGATGACTTTCTCACAATGAAATGCTGCTCCAGTAAGTGAATAGCAGATATGAAGTTCTCACAATGCTCAACAATGAATCACCCATGTGTTAGATCGGATCCCCTTGCCAAGAAATGATGAAGAGGCGTATCCTGTAACTGAACAATCGGATTTAATGGAGATGGTGGTCGGATATAGAGATTAAAGCATTATCTTAATATTTTGCAATGCTGTTCTTTTCTTATCCACCAGGGGGAGCTGGAGAAGCAGCTGCTGCAGGCTAACCCCATCCTGGAGGCCTTTGGAAATGCCAAGACTGTCAAAAACGACAATTCCTCCCGATTCGTAAGACTTACAGCTACCTCTTCCGTTTTGGGACATCTTGCAAAGTGATGTCTTTTTTCCATTGGAGTGTTCAATATACATATCATTCCTCTTTTATTTCCTCTCCCAGGGAAAATTCATCAGGATCAACTTTGACGTCAATGGTTACATCGTTGGTGCCAACATTGAAACCTGTATCTTTTTGTATTATCTAGTCAATGTTTCTCTTTTGGATTGAAAACAAATTGCTTTTGATGCTTTTCCTCTTTGTGAAGTACAATAAAAAAAAATTGCAACTCCAGTCATTTGAGTTTGCTGCAGGAGCTTAAACCCCAGTATCAATAAAACCTGTCCTTGACTGACTGACCACTAGACTTGCTAGAGAAATCCCGTGCCATCCGCCAGGCCAAAGATGAGAGGACCTTCCATGTCTTCTACTACATGCTCACAGGAGCTGGAGATAAATTGCGCTGTAAGCAACCTATTACATAACTGGTAGTGATTTTGATTAGTATTTAATTCGGAAGACTTACTGTCACCTTCCTTTTCTAATTTTTAACATCTCTATCTGTTCGTATCTCATTTTCTTTCGCTGTTCTACTTTTCTTCTCTCTGTCCTCCTTCAGCTGAACTGTGCCTGGAGAGCTACAACAGCTACCGTTTCCTGTCCAACGGGAATGTCACAATTCCTGGCCAGCAGGACAAGGACCTGTTTACAGAGACCCTGGAGGCCATGAAGATTATGAGTATCCCAGAGGACGAGCAGATAGGTAAAATAAAAATGCTGTGATGTTATCCTACTCTCTGACTAGGACTAGCCTACTTTGTGTGTTTGTGTTCCTGTGCTCCTGTGCTGATGGCAGCTTCTCTCTTTGTGCAGGCATGCTGAAGGTAGTGTCCTCTGTGCTGCAGCTAGGGAACATGAGCTTCAAGAAGGAGCGCCACACAGACCAGGCCTCCATGCCTGACAACACAGGTATGACAGACCATATCCCTCTGCACACAGAGTGCTCTGTTGGCTTCTGTCCTGAAATAGTTTATGCCCTAGTTAATACCATAACCGTGTACAATGAGCAGCACACTAGAAAACCTTTTCTCCCACCTTTTTTCTTCCCTCTGCGCTCCTCTCTGTCACAGCTGCTCAGAAGGTGTGCCATCTGATGGGCATGAACGTGACAGACTTCACCAGGGCCATCTTGTCACCCAGGATCAAGGTGGGCAGAGACTACGTCCAGAAGGCCCAGACCCAGGAGCAGGCAGAGTTTGCTGTGGAGGCCCTAGCCAAGGCCACCTATGAAAGGATGTTCCGCTGGCTGGTCATGAGGATCAACAAGGCTCTGGACAAGACCAAGAGACAGGGAGCCTCCTTCATTGGAATCCTGGATATTGCCGGCTTTGAGATCTTTGAGGTAAACAAGGGAGGAAAATGGACTTGGTCAGCTATAGTACAGTGCATGCAGATATAATATGTGTATGTATGTGTTTGACGAAAACTCATCTGTAAATGTTTTTCTTTCTGCTGTGGTCAACAGTGTTTACTGTTATTTTTCCCTCTCCTTCCAGCTGAATTCATTTGAGCAGCTGTGCATCAACTACACCAATGAGAAGCTGCAGCAGCTCTTCAACCACACCATGTTCATCCTGGAGCAGGAGGAGTACCAGAGGGAGGGCATCGAGTGGAGCTTCATCGACTTCGGCCTCGACCTGCAACCCTGCATCGAACTTATCGAGAAACCTGTGAGTTTATAAACTTTGACCCCTCGTGCTTTCATTTCCTTACTTCGACAAATCCACAATAGATACAAGAATGTGTTGTTGTTTTTTTCAGTTATTTGGACCTATAGTACCCGTTCACTTCTAAAAGGACATTGCTGTTTTCCTGCTGAACCTTTGTCCTTCTCTTGAACATCTTTCTCCTTCCATTGTGTAGTACATCAAGGCTCTGTGTTCTCCTGTGTTAAGACCTACACTCCTTTCTTTCTCATACTCAGGCCAGTCCCCCTGGTATTCTGGCTCTGCTGGATGAGGAGTGCTGGTTCCCCAAGGCCACAGACAAGAGCTTTGTGGAGAAGGTGCTCCAGGAGCAGGGCACTCACCCCAAGTTCCACAGGCCCAAGAAACTGAAGGACGAGGCCGACTTCTGCATTATGCATTATGCTGGCAAGGTAAACACAGAGTACAAAGATGTTTTCTAATTGGCTACTTGTCCTGCTTTCATATATGCACTCCCTGTACATTTGGCTTAATTGCATCAGCATTGTGTCATAAGTGTGACCCATTTTAGTTTTTCCACCCTTCTCTGTGATGCGGTGATCCAATGGTGTTCCTTAGGATTTCTTTTGTACTATGCCTAAGATAACAGGAATGTGAAACATCTTTTTAATAAAAACCTGCTCCTTTGTCCCTCCTTACTCCTCAGGTGGACTACAAGGCAGATGAGTGGCTGATGAAGAACATGGATCCCCTAAATGACAACGTTGCCTCGCTGCTCAACCAGTCCACTGACAAGTTTGTCTCTGAGCTCTGGAAGGACGGTGAGTTCAGCCAAATGATTTATGGTAACCTTGGGATTTTTGCCTCACTAGGGGCTGTTTCTGCTGTGGGAAGATTTTTAATGTTTGGAATTGTTATTGCACAAGGGACTTTTTCTATTTTTTAAGTTTCATGTTTCCTTCTTTCTGTTTCTCATATTCATTGTCTGAACCTTTGTTTTTACCCTTTTCGCATCCCATCTGTCGGTTTCCATCAATTTCCTCCTTTGTATGGCCCCATTTTGTCTGTCATTCTTTTGTCGCCATTCTTTTTTTTTTTACTGGGTCTCAGAGGTACAGAGTTGTCAGAGAGCCTATTTTTATCACCGCTTTCCTATTCTACACTCAGACTCAGGTGACCAGGTTTCTTTTTCATTTATTCAGTCTTTCCCTCCTGTTGTCTTCCACATCTGTCCACATGGAGATTTCCATCATTGGTTGTGTACTGTCCATTGCCTTCTCCTAATTGATCAAACCTTTATCTGAATTTGACCCCATGCTATCTTTGAGGCGGTGTCCGTTTAAATTTTGAGAAGTTTCTGTGGCTTTAACGATTTCTCCCCAGCTCTATGTGCAGTGAAGACATGTCTTGTGGTCTCCTAACCACTTGTTGCTCTTTCATTGAACTCTCCTTCTCTCCCTCTGTGTGATAGTGTGTTTTGGGACTCCTGATGTTGGTCATTGGTACTGCAGCGATGGGTATATACTGCATGGGTTTGGTTTTGTCATCACAAATGCCCACCGCAACTGCCAAAGTTTGCCACCCTCCCTGACACATATACATATTTTAATAATGCATCACACATAGTTGTCACTCGAAGATAAAGTGTGCCACACACATTTTTAGTGTTAACAACTGACATAACCCCCCCCCCCACTCACTGCACTGAGTGTTTATGGTGTGATTCATCTCCCCACGCTTCACTGGCATTTTGTGACTCCCCTTCATCCTCCTCCTTATTTGTGTTCCCCCCCCCTCTGCATTCACTCAGTGTTTGTGTGGTATTTCACTGGTTCTGGTTTTCTAAACGTCATCCACCTCGTCTCGCTCCTGGTGTATGTTTACCAAGAGGAAATGGAGAGACAATGGTCATATTCTTTCTTCCTCGTGATGTGCATTTTTTGCCCGGTTAAACATTCAAATGATTTTAAATTATGTTATGTAACTTCTCTCCACTCTCCTTATTCTCTCTATTGTTCTCCCATTCAGTGGACCGTATCGTGGGCCTGGATAAGGTGGCTGGCATGTCCGAGATGCCGGGTGCCTTTAAGACCCGTAAGGGCATGTTCCGCACCGTGGGCCAGCTGTACAAAGAGCAGCTGTCCAAGCTCATGGCCACTTTGAGGAACACTAACCCCAACTTTGTCCGCTGCATCATCCCCAACCATGAGAAAAAGGTACCAAGGACATACTTTCAGCTGTTGTACTGTAGATGTACATCTGGATCTAACACACAACCACTGGTAGCAGTCATTACTATTACAAAGTTTTTTAATTCTTAACATTTTACAGTCTGTTAGCACCAGACAGCCAACTGTTAAAGTCAACATTGTGACAAGCTAACAAAAATGCGAAATATGTTTGGATTTGGTCTAGTTTGAATGAGGAGCTACGAGCTAGTGTGATTTTTTTTCTTTCTTTTTTTTTTTTTCACTTGGACCACCTCCATGTGTATGGATCAGACCATACTCAACCTAAAGCAAAACACACAGTAATGTGTGAGACATATTTAAATGCAACATCTTTAACAGTATGTTTGACCACACTGCTGACCAGAAAATGTCCTTCCCTCCTCTTCTTTCCTCTCCCAGGCTGGTAAACTGGACCCCCATCTGGTTCTGGACCAGCTGAGGTGTAATGGAGTTCTGGAAGGGATCCGCATCTGCAGACAGGGCTTCCCCAACCGCATCGTCTTCCAGGAATTCAGACAGAGGTAATGAAGCAATACACACACTTCCCAATAATGTTGTGTCAGGCTGGTGTGACTGTGGGAGTAGGACACGTGTTAGGATTATGGTTTCCCCTACACAGGTATGAGATCCTCACTCCCAATTCCATCCCCAAGGGCTTCATGGATGGTAAGCAGGCCTGCGTGCTCATGGTAAGGTTCTACAATGTTCTAACTTCTACAGCATCTGGTCCTGAAACACATTAACATTGAACACAAATAAAACATTCTGCAGTGGAATTGATCAGTGTGTGCTTCTTGTTCTGTCAGATCAAAAGCCTGGAGCTGGATCCCAACCTTTACCGGATCGGCCAGAGCAAAGTATTCTTCAGGGCAGGGGTCCTGGCCCACCTGGAGGAGGAGAGAGACATGAAAATCACTGACGTCATCATCAGCTTCCAGGCTTGGTGCAGAGGTTACGTGGCCCGCAAGTAAGAAAAGTCTACCACCACATTTTACGACTCTACAAGTCTGTCAAGCAGTCTTCAACAACCTTATTGGACTAGTTCAGTAGTTACTTTTGAGCCTGACAAACCTATTTGAAGCGTAGTGTGCATTTGATATAGCTAGGCACCAATGTGATACTTTCTATGTTTTGCCTTTTTATAATCCTCAGTGACTTTAAGATGATGATACTCTTTTCACTTACACAACCCAGGAATTTTAACATTATGCTGATCTGGGTCCATCCCGTGTAGGAGGCAATGTTTGATGAGTGCATGTTTGATATTGCTTTCCAGGGCCTTTGCCAAGAGGCAGCAGCAGTTGACTGCTATGAAGGTGATCCAGAGGAACTGTGCCGCCTATCTCAAACTCAGGAACTGGCAATGGTGGAGACTCTTCACCAAGGTAAACTTTACTTTCAACATCTTAGTCAACTTCATATTTATTATACGCTCCCAATCTCAATGCAGATAGTTTTATTGTGGCCCATGTGTTCTTCACCCGACCTTGCTAACTCCTCTCTCCCCATGTCCTAGGTGAAGCCCCTGCTGCAGGTTAGCAGGCAGGAGGAGGAGATGCTGGCCAAGGATGAGGAACTGACTAAGGTGAAGGAGAAGCACCTGTACGCTGAGCAGCAGCTCCAGGACATGGAGCTCAAACAGCAGCAGGTAAACACAAAGAAGCCCTGTTCTCGGTTGAGATTAGTTTCCATAATTCAGTGTCCCACAGGGGAATTTAGTTTGCAAAGCAAAGGTCGTAAGTGCAGTCCTAAAATACTGCATGCATTGATGGACTGCCATTAAAATCATCTTTTTGTCTTTGTAATGTCTATAATGCCTTCTTTGATGAACGAAACATTCAGCGACGCGCCATATTAACAGTTCTGTTCTACTTGTAGCTGGGTGCTGAGAAGCTGGCCCTGCAAGAGCAGCTTCAGGCAGAAACTGAGCTGTGTGCTGAAGCTGAGGAGATGAGAGCCCGTCTGGCTGCCAAGAAGCAGGAGCTGGAGGAAATCCTCCATGACTTGGAGGCCCGTGTGGAGGAAGAGGAAGAGCGTGCCACTCATCTGCTCTCAGATAAAAAGAAGATGCAGCAAAATATCACAGTGAGTAGGGAGAGAGAACCTCTAGTACACTCAAGTAGTACATATACTCTCAAACTCATATATACATAAACACATTATATAGGGCACTCACTCAGTGCCTGGTTTGAGTGGAATAAACCATCTACTACTACTATATACAACTATTTGTATGTCCTATTTTGCCTTGTCCAACAACCTCTCCTCTGTCTGTGTACAGGACTTGGAGCAGCAGCTGGATGAGGAGGAGGCCGCCAGACAGAGACTCCAGCTGGAGAAGGTCACCTTGGAGGCCAAGATGAAGAAGGTGGAAGAGGATGTTATGGTGCTGGATGACCAGAACAACAAACTCAACAAGGTCAGGATGAACTGAACTACAAACATGGTTTCCTGGCTGATGGAAAAGATGGTTAATTGGAATAGATTGGTTACTGGTAGTCTATTTGGATCATTGTACTTTTGTATGCTGTGTATTTAAACAATGTATAACTTTTTAAGGAGTACCAAGTGTGATTGATTCTCTGAGAACCTGTATCAAGCCAAGGTGTGCAATCACTTGGTATGTTAATATTGTACTGTGGTTTGTGAATACAGGAGAAGAAGCTTATGGAAGAGAGAATCTCTGAGTTCACCACCAACCTGGCAGAGGAGGAGGAGAAGTCCAAGAGCCTGCAGAAACTCAAGACCAAACACGAGGCCATGATTACTGACCTGGAGGGTAGGTGGAGAACACATGATACAGACACACCTCATACACCTTACATGATTGCCATTGTATATCACACTGATCTTATATTGAGAATGAAGAGGACAATATGTTAGCTCAGTCTCCAGCTTAACACAGTATCTTGTACTTGTTCTTCTGTCAGACCGCCTGCGCAGGGAGGAGAAGCAGCGCCAGGAGCTGGAGAAGAACAGGCGCAAGCTGGAGGGGGACTCCACTGAGCTCCACGACCAGATCGCTGAGCTGCAGGCTCAGATTGCTGAGCTCCGTGCCCAACTGGCCAAGAAGGAGGAGGAGCTCCAGGCAGCCCTGGCCAGGTGTGTGTGTGTGTTTGTGTGGACTCCCTCAGATGTGGTACATGGAATCAAACTCACAAAGGCAAAGTGTTGTGGTGTGGGTAGTTTTCACTTATTTTTGTTGACCTATTCCTACCATCAGGATTGAGGAGGAGGCAGCCCAGAAGAACCTGGCCCAGAAAAAGATCCGTGAGATGGAGGCTCAGCTCTCCGAACTGCAGGAGGATTTAGACCTGGAGAGAGCGGCCCGCACCAAGGCTGAGAAACACCGCAGGGACCTGGGAGAAGAGCTGGAGGCCCTCAAGACAGAGCTGGAGGACACTCTGGACTCGACCGCCGCTCAGCAAGAACTCAGGTAGACTTATTGGATCAGGGACAGCTCATGGTTGAACCAACAGCCCAACACAAGCCCATGACAGGTCCAATTTCACTCAAACAGTGTGTCTATTGCATACCAAAAGTGACAGTGAAGGGTGATGAGAAATTATTTAATGTGCCAGCATTCTCACGTCCTTACTAACAAATCCTTAAACCTTTTGAGTTCCATTATCCACGTGTACATTCACACAGACTGACATCCTGTCTGCTCTCCCTCCTCAGGAGCAAGCGTGAGACGGAGGTAACACAACTGAAGAAGACTTTGGAAGATGAAGCCAAAGTCCACGAACAGCAAGTGGTGGAAATGAGACAGAAACACGGCCAGGCCTTCGACGAGCTCAATGATCAGCTGGAGCAGGCTAAGAGGGTAATTTTTAATAATTACAAAATCGCATCATCCATCTACATTTTAATAGATCCCCTCTAATGCACACTTGTCTTTTTTAACTCAAACAACACTCATTGTAATGCCTGTTCCTCCCTGCAGAACAAAGTGTCAGTGGAGAAAGCCAAGCAGGCTCTGGAGTCTGAGAGGAATGAGCTGGCCATTGAGCTGCAGACACTGATGCAGGGTAAGGGAGATTCTGAACATCGCAGGAAGAAGGCCGAGGCCCAGGTCCAGGAGCTGCAGGTCAAACATGCAGAGAGTGAGCGCCAGAGGCAGGAGCTGTCTGAGAGGGTGGCCAAGATGCAGGTATGACTCTCAGGAAGGATTGATCAGTGATTTTAGGTTGGGGGTTTTTTTCTATGTCAATCTGCTCCCATAACTAATGTCTAGTTGAAGATTAATGCTCTTTACTTTTTTGCACTTTTACACATTCCCTGGTTGAGAAATTATGAGAAAGAATGATTATCATTGCATTCTGTGATAAAAGATTCCCAAAGAGCTAATTCTTACAGATAGAGCCTTTAGTAACTGACCTTTTCTAGGCATATGTAATGCAAATGGTTATGTATCCATCCATATTGAAGACTAATGGGTTCCTGTGTCTTCCCCACAGACTGAGCTGGACAATGTCAACTGCATGCTGAGTGATGTGGAGGGCAAGTCCATCAAGGCAACCAAGGACTGCTCTGCTGTGGAGTCCCAGCTGCAGGATGTCCAGGTACGCTACCACCAATTGATCCTGTACAGATCAGACTACTGTGGTCTAAAATGACAAATCCTTCCTTGAAATGCTTTCTGCCACACTGGCATGAAGAATCAATGAGCCACCAATTCAGGACAAATCCATATCATTAGACTATTATCAAACATGGTCTTGTTACTAATGATTCAGCCTTTTCTCTTTTATGTTCACTACAGGAACTACTCCAGGAGGAGACACGCCAGAAGCTGTCTCTCAACACACGTCTGCGCCAGCTGGAGGATGAACAGAATGGCCTGAGAGAACAGCTGGAGGAGGAGGAAGAGGCCAAGAAGAATGTGGAGAAGCACCTTCTCACTGTGCAGGCGCAGGTAAAAATAAACACATGAGTATTTCCCTCAGATTGTCTTGTCATTGGTGCCTCATCTCATAGACCTCTACAGAGGTTCCATTCAGTATCTAACATTCAGACCGATGTCTTAGCCTGGAAACATTTGCTTTATATTGATCCTGATCAGTACATTTTATGAACAGCAAACCTACAACACAGCTTTGAGCTTTTTAATGACAGTACGTCTTCCTCTATAGCTTGCTGAAATGAAGAAGAAGGCTGACCTGGAGGCGGGCTCCCTGGAAAACGCTGAGGAGGGAAAGAAGAGGCTACAGAGGGACCTGGAGGGAGTGAACCAGCGCCTGGATGAAAAGTGTTCCGCCTACGAGAAGCTAGACAAGACCAAGACACGTCTCCAGCAGGAGTTGGATGACCTCCTGGTGGACCAGGACCACCTCCGACAGATTGTCTCCAACCTGGAGAAGAAGCAGAAGAAGTTTGACCAGGTGAGACAGTGTGTATAGTGTATGGGAAAGAGATATTTACTAAAGGTGTGATGCAAAATCTTGAAGAAAAAAAACATTAAAACTTAAATTGAAACTAAAGGGCTTTAACTCTGAATAAATTCCAACTGGTAAGCAACATTCAGAGTTAATATGCCTCTTCGGTGAATTTATAGACTTGAAATAATATGGTTAAGTTTGGAGGGGAGTGAAATAACATCTAGACCTTCATCATAGCTTCACAAACTGATTCTTTCTGTCCCTGACCTTCTCTAGATGCTGGCAGAGGAGAAGAACATCTCTGCGCGCTTTGCAGAGGAGCGTGACCGAGCTGAGGCTGAGGCCAGAGAGAAGGAGACCCGTGCCCTGGCTCTAACCCGTGAGCTGGAGTCCCTGATGGACATCAAGGATGAAATGGACCGCAGCAACAAACTACTGCGTGCTGAGATGGAGGACCTGGTATCCTCCAAGGATGATGTTGGCAAGAGTGTAAGTAATCTTCAAAGGCGTTTTTTCCAGGTTTTTGGTGCTTGTTTGTGCTCTTTGTTATGTCTGCTGTGTCTGCATGGTCTGTTGACCTGACCTGTCAAATTCATCACTTCCATCCATCTACAATAAGTAAAGCATCTTACCAATGACGTCTTATTTAAAATCCTTATTGTTGCCCTTGCTCTCCTCTGTCCGGCAGGTCCACGAGCTGGAGAAGTCAAAGCGTGGCATGGAGCAGCAGCTGGAGGAGATGAAGACTCAGCTGGAGGAGCTGGAGGACGAGCTGCAGGCTACGGAGGACGCCAAGCTGCGCCTGGAGGTCAACATGCAAGCCATGAAGGCCCAGTATGAGAGGGACCTGGCGGGACGTGACGAGATGGGCGAGGAGAAGAAGAGGGCACTGATCAAACAGGTATTCTACTGAACTTGTGTCTTCAGTTCTTATGGTACCTTGGTGCTAGATTGGCCAGACAATCTTCGACCATGTATGTGTAGTGCTGATCAGACAAGAATACCTCCTTAATTCCAGCTTGAAGACAATGTGACCTTACCAGTGACCTAGATCAGTATTTTGATTCCTAGAATTTTTTGTTTTTCTATTTTAGTCAGTTACTATGATGAGTATGGAATGGAATTTTAGTCATCTTATATCGTTTCAATTTAGTCAACTACTCACTAAGTTTAGTCCAGCTATTTTGCTTTCCATTATGGGACATGGCTGAAACTGAATCTGTGTCCCTCAGGTGCGAGAGATGGAATTGGAGCTGGAGGATGAGAGGAAACAGCGCTCTGGGGCCGTGGCAGCTCGTAAGAAGCTGGAGCTTGACCTGAAGGAGCTGGAGGCAGCCATCGACATGGCCAACAAGAACCGTGATGAGGCCCTGAAACAGCTGAAGAAACTCCAAGTGAGCATTCACTTGTTGAAATATCTATCTATAAAGAATAGGCTCTGTCCATATCAACTGAACTAAATGTCTAAATGCCAACCATATAGTCTGTTATGGACTGCTGAGTTTCCCTTGACTTCATTTGGCATCTGACTGAACCTTTTGCTTGATCCTTTTCTTCTTTTCCCCAGGCCCAGATGAAGGAACTTGTCAGGGAGCTGGATGAAACTCGCATGTCCAGAGAAGAGATCCTCGCCCAGGCCAAGGAGACTGAGAAGAAGCTGAAGAGCATGGAGGCTGACATGATCCAGATGCAGGAGGTCAGTTTACACACCTCTTCATCTTTCTATTATATTCCCCCTCCCTTGCTTACTTTTACCCAATTGTCACTGTAAACTTGAATTATGAAAACCATTCACAAGAACTCTCACACACTTTGACAAGCTGCTCCTTGTTTATCCCTCACCAGGAGCTTGCGGCTGCAGAGCGGGTGAAGAGACAGGCCCAGCAGGAGAGAGACGAGCTGCAGGATGAGATTAATAACCAGGCCAGCAAGAAGTAAGCTGAATTTTCATCTCCATTAAAATGATCCTGCTGTGTCACTGTCTGCATCTCCTGCTAATGACTCACTTTTCTATTTTGTTTGAATCTCCCTTCATACTTCCCTCCCTGTCTCCTTTCCTCTCCCCATTTTCCCCTTTCTTTCAATCTTTCAGTGCCCAGATTGCGGAGGAAAAGAGAAGGCTGGAGGCTCGTATTGCTCAGCTGGAAGAGGAGCTGGAGGAGGAGCAGTGCAACACTGAACTGGTCAACGACAGGCTGAAGAGAGCCCTGCTGCAGGTCTGTAGATGGAAGAACGTGTTAAATCAGTATAAACAGAGTATAGAGCCTCACTCTGTTTAACTGGCCTTGTTTAAGAGTTTGTTTTTAAGTTTCACTGGACTGGACATATTTTTTTATCCTTGACTGATTGACTGAGCTGACAGTATGTGACACACAGGGTTTAAGTATATTTATAAGTTCCCAATGGGTTTTTAACATTTGGGTGGTTTGATTTTGTAAAATCATAATGTATTTAATTCTACTGACATTACTTCTGCAAAAAGTTTTACCTTATTAAAGAATCTGTCTATATGCCAATTATTGACACACAAAAGTGTGTATTGGGACTTAATTGGAGCCAGTTAAAGATATTGAATATCTGCTATTCGCGATTTGAGTCTAAAAATACCAGTATCAGCCTTGACACAACCTCATAGTCCCTGCCTGCTGCTCTCCTTTAGTCTGACCAGATGAACGTGGAGCTGACTGCTGAGCGCAGTACAACCCAGCGTATTGAGGGGGCCCGTGCCCAGTTGGAGCGTCAGAACAAGGAGCTGAAGCTGAAGCTGCAAGAACTGGAGGGAACAGTCAAGTCCAAGTACAAAGCCAGTATCACCGCCCTGGAGGCAAAGATAGCCCAGCTGGAGGAACAGCTGGACCTCGAGACCAGGTGAGTGGGGCCAAGAAATCTCAGCATTGGAAATGAGAGATGATTGAGTAAAGCAATTGTATATTCTGTATAATTGAGAAATGGACATGTTGGAAATCGGGGGGGTCCCTCATGCACTCTCATAGAAGTCTTGTGGATATTTGATTTCTATAAACTTTAAAATTCACTCAATACAAAGTAATAATAACAAAATGTACAGAACACAAAGACTCAATCAACACTCACACAGTCATACAGTAGAAATGTCTAGGTTACACTCGTCTATGTGGTGGTGTGTGACGTCTTTAGTCTGACCCATATTGTGCTCCTGATGTAGGGAGAGGCAGGCAGCCTCCAAGCTGGTGAGACGCACGGAGAAGAAAATGAAAGAGGTCATCCTGCAGGTGGATGATGAGAGACGCAACACAGAGCAATACAAAGACCAGGTGAGAGATTCGCATCATCACAGTCAAGCTAATACTCATCACAAGAGCTTCACACTGGCTAGTTCGACCTCCCCATTCTGCCATTCCTGAGTGTTACTGTTTTAGTGTGATGTTTATGTAAACATCAGTAGAATAAATGCCATTTTGGCGACAAAATATGCCTTTTGATATCAGAATGTCCCTGCTCCCCATCAGTAAAGATCAGTTTCATATCTATAGACTAGATCGTGGAGGTAATGCTTATCAATAACTTATATATTTAACTCTGTGCGTGTGTGCTCATTTGTTTTTTCTAGGCAGATAAGTTGAACTCTCGTATGAAACAACTGAAGAGGCAACTGGAGGAGGCTGAGGAAGAGGCTCAGAGAGCCAATGCCAACCGCAGGAAGCTGCAGAGGGAGCTGGAGGACGCCACAGAGTCTGCAGACGCCATGAACCGTGAAGTCAGCACCCTCAAGAGCAAGCTCAGGTGGGCAGAGGAACTAGTTTCTTCCAGACACATTAGCTCTCACTGAAGAAACAGTTTCCTACAGAGATCTGGCAAAGTATA
>CABFOQ010052893.1:22126-40644 GCA_900660455.1 Gephyroberyx darwinii
GCTCTGCGCAGTGTGTGTCAGACTGAGGGACCCAGGGCTCTGTTCTCGGGCCTGATGGCTACTCTCCTCAGAGATGCTCCTTTCTCTGGTATCTATGTCATGTTCTACAGCCAGACCAAGGCCTCGTTGCCAAAGGGTGAGTATTGAACAAGAATTTAATTTCGTACTAACCAACAGCATGCAACCAATTTAAACGGACAGCTCAGTCGGTAGAGCATGAGACTCTCAGTCTCAGGGTCATGGGTTCGATCCCCACATAGTGTCAAGTACCTTTGTACGTCGCTGTAAAGCGTCTGCTAAATGACTGTAATGTAAAAATCCAAAGTAAAGGACAAAATAGGCACACATTTTAACAAGCTTACTGTCTTTTGTGTGCCCTTTGTGTTATGGCCTGATGTAAAATGCACTTGAAAAACAATTCACAAGTCATTGTTGTTTGACATCCATTGACACTAAATACTTACATCTTTCTTTAAGAGATCAGTGTGTCTGCTTACGCTCCCCTGGCTAACTTCAGCTGTGGGATCCTGGCTGGGGTGCTTGCCTCCCTGATCACCCAACCTGCCGATGTGGTCAAAACACACGTCCAAGTGAGCCCACAGCTCAGGACAGCAGATGCTATCAGATACATCTACATGGTAACTCTCTCACTTCTTTTTTACTCTGCCTATCTTTAAGGTCTACACAATAATAGCCTTGCTGGGAATGATTTCTAGGCCACCTTTAGCTATGCTCCATTTTAAGTCAAACTTTATTTAGGGAAGCCAGCTTTATTGTTCAGCAGTAACTTTTCAGGAGAGAAAAACAGCTCTGTTTTCAGCTTGACCACTATGCATTTTGAGGTTATCAAATGGGGTTTGAAAGGGTTTTATAAGGCCAAAGGTTGTAGAATTTCCAACCCTTAGAGGAGGGTTCAACTGAAGTTAAAATGTGGAGTTTTCACATCAGCGGTCAGTAGGTCAGGTTAGATAAAGCCTATATACATGTATGCTCTATAGTATGTCTGACTGTACAGAACAACCTAATCAATGCAGCTTTGTAAATAAGGCAAAACAACAACAAAAAACAAACACCTTAAAAACATCCTGGCCAGAAATAAGTTTTCACACTTTGTAAATGCTCCCAGAAGGTTGTGGCAAAACATTTACTCTGTGGCTGCATTTACAAAGTGCGCAGATCCCATTGTGTTACATAAGTCCACATGTAACTGTTAATCATTTACTGTGAGAGTTTCCTCTCTGTGTCTTTCTCAAAGGAACATGGGGTCCAGGGGTTCTCCAGAGGCGCGGTTCCACGTTTGCTGAGGAGGACCATGATGGCCGCTATGGCATGGACAGTGTATGAGCAGATGATGGCCCACGTTGGACTGAAGTCCTGAAGGGGAGAGTTGATGAGAAGTGTCTGAAAGTGAGAAGAGAGAAGAGAAGAGAAGAGAAGAGAAGAGAAGAGAAGAGAAGAGAAGAGAAGAGAAGAGAGACATGTCAAGTCATTTAATAAGGACTGACCATGACAGTAAGGAGTGCACTAGACGAAGATGCTCCAGTAGTGTTTAGTGTCATAGGATGGCTCAAAGAAGGACGCCAATGGCCACTTCAACGCTGACCTACTTCACCGTAACAAGGGAACAGCTTGATGAGGCAGAAGAAGAGGCAGGGATTTATCCTATGAAATATGTTTAACTGGGTCATTTCTGAAGTACAGGAATAGTTTTTTTAGTTAATTGAATTTTTTTTCTGTATTGCATTACCAGTCTTATAGCATTTCTGATCCCTAACAAACGTCTGAACTCTCAGACATTGAATGAGATTTTTCATGTTTTAGAAATACCCTGCTGGGCTTTCCTCTGTGTTAGTTTCTCTGGTGTTCTTCTACAGCTGTGGGAACATATCACGGTGACCTCAAAAAGACTGCAGTGGCACAATCAGTTATGACACAGTATGTAAAGATAAAGCGTAGACGTTATATAATGCACTTTAACCTCAGCAGTTCTATTAACATGGTTTCAAACCAGAGTCTCTTAGAGCAGCAGCTTGTCTTCCTTCCCTTCCTAATGGTGTCAAAAGATGGCCACTGTGTTATTTTTATTCTGATAACATCGTTGTTGCTCTGTACAGTTGATTTGGATCAAAATGGAATCTTTTTGTTTTGATACAGTTTTTATTTGGAGTGATATTGTAATAATGGTAAATATTATGTTCATTAAAAATATTCAACCTTTTTTAAGAAAATAAAAATACATGTACAGTATATCAGTATTGTGACATGAAAGTACTCCTGGCATTCATTATGTGTACACACACTTTCTCATCCCCTTCCATTTCACTGTAAATGATTCAACTGAAAGTGACAGAGCTGCTCACATCAGTGGCTGAGGTCTGCCATCTGAAACACTGGTCTACAGATGGTTCTGGTTCACATGACATACTAAATCCTGGCCCGGGCAGGGCAGGGGTCACCATGACATGGTAGACTTAACACGAAGCGTAGCTCAACCCAGGCTCATATTTGCAGTGTAAGCAGTCCATCTACACCCTACTTACTTCAATCATAATACACAGCCAAGCAAGCAAGTTGCAGAACCAGATAAAAACTGCTATGTCACATTTTTCACCTTTAAATCTTTCTTTATAGTTAAATGGCATATAAAAGAGTGGGGGTCTCTGCCAAAGGTTCACTTGTAACCTTTGGCATAACCTAAGTATCAGAGGTGTTTCCGAGAAATTAGAAAGACATTATGATCACTTCATTTATTGCACCAGAATTACAGAACATGATGGCCAGAGACTTATCACAGTGCTGTGAGGCAGAGATAAGCAGCAGAGGGGGGAGGTGGTGACCTGACATCAAAAGGGAGCTAAGGACAATCAGTGTAAGATTGCCAGGCAAAAGTAAGATATTAAGCTATTAAAGTTGATCTTCTCCCCACTGACCTTGAGTTACTCAGACTTCCTTTTTGATTTGGTGGGGTATTTTTTTCTATCAAAATAATGTGTTTGTTGTTCATTAAGAGAAAGTTAGTCTGTTCATACATCACATTCCTCACTTAGTTATGTAAAGCAAACACATGGCAGAGCGCTCATTAGTAGCTTACACACACTATCCGTACAACAACACAACACAACTTGAATCTGTTGACATCAGCTGGCCAAGTTATTTGTACTTGTTGTGTTCTTTACCTTTGTGTTTTCCCAGAAAAAGCTCCATGACATCGACATGTTATTCTCTTATGTGCCACATCACCCCACTTGTCCTGTAGCCTTATTTGTAATATCCATTGCCACCAATGTCCTTGACATTATATCCAAACATAACCCTGTTGAATCAACAACACCATGTAGCCTACATAAACCATGTTCCTCTATTCTATATCTGTTGTCTCTCAACACCCCACCATACTGGCCTTATTGGTGCCTAGTTCCCTTGTAATACAGTACGTCTCTTTACATATAAAATATATTTCTTTTGAAATATTTCTCAACATGTTGCACTGTCACTGTGTACATTTGATCCTTTTACCTGGGACACATTATCTTTAGCAAATAAAGTTGCAACACAGGCCAGTCTTTCACCGTCAGCGTCTCAGCATTGTCTTAATATGGTCTTTCCATCTCCATTGTCTTAATATGGGATACCCATCCGACCTCTAGTTACCTCTGCCTAAACGCCACGCGATCACCACAATATGGGACAAAACCGCCACCTAGTGAAGAAATAGCAGAATTCCTGTAGAGCACCACAAACAACCAATCACGAGCCTTGAAGTTTGGGTATATAAGCTACGTCATTTCCTCCCATCGTCCTCTTTTTCACCGTGTGGTCAGACTTCCATACGGCGTTGTTTCGTGGTGAGTTTAAACATGTCATTTTAAGTATCTACCCCTCTAAATGTCGCTGGAGGAAGTAGAATAAAGAATAAGAATATAAAACTATGTCCTATACTAGTATATGCCTTGACTGTCGCGTGTGTAGAACCTTAAATATCCTCCAGAAATATATGCTAACGTACATAGCTAGCTTGTAGCCAGTGACACGCGCACGCTTTGACACGTCGGTGTAGCCTGCTCAACTCGCGCCCAATTCCAAGCACGGAAACTATATTGATCACACTGCATATCAGCCCAATGTAGTCCGCCTATTTGTCTCTGTGTAAATGTATTTAAAGAATTAAAGGAATTGTATGTACGTCCATGTAGCAGTGTGGCCTGCTGGTTAGAAAGGCAGTCTTTCAACCGGATGACCTGGGTTCAAGCAGTGTTAAGCATCTGCCCTGATGAAATGTCCTTGAGCAACACACCGATTGATTAGCACACTTTCAGCCAGAGGGAGTAACTAATCAATAAGTCACCTGATGTAGTCTTTGCCTGGAACTTTCATACTCTGGGCCCTCCATGACACATGATTGGACACCAACCCACTATGGGGATTAATAAAGTATACTATTTTGTGTTTCAGGTGCATTAATAACTTAACTAGCCTATCCTCCAGTCTGTTATTGATGTCACACTATAACCCTACAATATGCCAGAAACAAGACATGTTGATAACCGAAGGCTTTCACTCCCACCAGCTCTCCCATCAAACTCGTAACACAGGGAAAGCGGTCACGATGTCCGGAGGTCTGGATGTCCTTCAAATGAAGGAGGAGGATGTGTTGAAGTTCCTGGCTGCAGGAACCCACCTGGGAGGCACCAACATGGACTTCCAGATGGAGCAGTACGTCTACAAGAGAAAAAGCGATGGTGATTGTTGAATTAACACTGGTGTGGTTTACAATGCAGGGTCAAGCAATAAAGTGTAAAAGCTAATGATTTTCAGTTACCTTGTATTTAATTAAAATATGCATTGAAGAAATAGTGAACAAACCAAATATGCCCCCCTTGGGTGCTCACTTCAGTCCTCTTAATCACCAGGTGTGTACATCATCAACCTGAGGAAGACCTGGGAGAAGCTGCTGCTGGCGGCCAGGGCCATCGTTGCCATTGAAAACCCAGCTGATGTCTGTGTCATCTCCTCTAGGAACACTGGACAGGTAAAATAACACTTGGAAGTGATCTCTACAATGTCTGGTGTCCAGTTAGACTAGTCAAATAATTCAGTTTATGGATAGAAGGCATAGAACAATGTTACTTTATCAACTTAATGAGTTTTGGTTGCGGTTTCAAATGCACACTATTAAAGCCTGGCACTGATGTCGGTGTTCAGGTGTCGGAAATGTGCAAGAGCGAGCAGGCCGGGTTTTCGCTAACACCATGAGGGCTACTGTCCCATGACTGGGGTTTGATAGTGACCTGAGCCACAATCCCTCATGCCATCAGATTATTGCGCTCAGTACTTCCAGTGTAAATAAAAGTTGTGAAATTGTTGGCAGAAGAAAATTGAGTACTCGTATAACTTTTATTCCCCCCATATCGTTACAGAGAGCTGTTCTTAAGTTTGCCTCTGCCACCGGTGCCACCACCTTCCACGGTCGTTTCACCCCTGGAACCTTCACCAATCAGATCCAGGCAGCTTTCAGGGAGCCCCGCCTTCTGATAGTGACAGACCCCCGTGCCGACCACCAGCCACTGACTGAAGCTTCCTATGTCAACATCCCTACCATTGCCCTGTGCAATACTGACTCCCCACTCAGATACGTGGACATTGCCATCCCCTGTAACAACAAGGTGAGTTGACTAGTTTAAAAAATAAAACTGCTGTGCAGGGTTGAGGTATATAGACATGACAGACTTGGGGCACCTTTGCGCAGCAGGGTGGCTTAAGGAGTAAGCAGACCGTCCATCAACCAGAAGACATGGGAGGCTCCAGGAATGCTGTTCTGTAGCTAACTCTGCTCTGACCTCTGAAAAGACAATTTCCCTAAGGAGGATCAGTAAATCAGTAAAACAGGACCAGTAAAACACCAACAATTGGACTATGATTATTTTGACAGTAGGTCTCCTGTATTTTATGGTTACTGTTTAATGGAGGTCTCTGAGAACTCCTAAATATTGCACACCGTTAGAGCCCGGCGCTGTCCTGCCTGTGCGGTGCTGGGTGTAGGATGTGTGCTAAAGAAATGCTGGGCCTTTCTCTACCTCTCCCTGTTCTACTCAGGGGGAGGTCGGTATAGGTCTTGCAACAAAAACCGAACTGTTGTTGTAGCTCTTTATACCTTTGTGGGACTAAACAAACATGGTCTACAAGAATGGCAGTCGCTATGGGTTTTACATACTATCCTAGATGGTCATCCATCTCTGAGATGTAACTGATCTGTGTTTCAGGGTCACCACTCTGTGGGTTTGATGTGGTGGATGCTGGCCAGGGAGGTTCTAAGGATGAGGGGCACCATCTCCAGGGAACACCCTTGGGAGGTCATGCCCGATCTCTACTTCTACAGGGATCCTGAAGAGGTAAAATACTGTCACTAATTAAATGCATTGCAGCTTCCTGCTTGTATAATAGCTGTTCATATTTGTCTTTGTCTAGAAATGACATGCGCAACATGTTACACTTGCTAATGCATGTCTGTTCATTGCAGATTGAGAAGGAAGAGCAGGCTGCAGCTGAGAAGGCTGTTGGCAAGGAGGAGTTCCAGGGAGAGTGGACCGCCCCACCAGCCGAGTTTACCCAGCCTGAGGTGGCTGATTGGTCTGAGGGTGTGGCTGTACCTTCTGTGCCCATCCAGCAGTTCCCTGCAGGTAATAACTTGTTTTTACTTGACTGTGCACTTGATTATCACTTAGTCAGCCATTACAATAAACAAGCATGATAATTACCTTTACTACTTTCATTCAGCATTGTTGATTAAGTGGCTTTAGCAGATCCATAACTTTATCTTATCTCCTCTTTTCAGCTGCTGCCCCTGCCAAGCCAGCTACAGGTAAAGTGTTCTGATTAGTTGTGGGCTCACATGGTGTCATTAAACATCCACACGTGTAAAATGTAATTTGTTCACTCATTGGTTAATGTATTAAGTATTAATTTGGATTCCCTTGTATTGCAGAGGACTGGAGTACCCAGCCTGCCACTGAGGATTGGTCCGCTGCCCCCACTGCCCAGGCCTCCGACTGGGGTGGAGCCGCTGCTGATTGGTCTTAAAACCTTGACAGTGACAACAATAAAACGGCTGTTTTTTACAGACTGACTTGTGAATTATTGTGACTTGATTCTCTATTAACTAGGTCAGCTTAGACCCATATGTAACTGAACATCATGCAGATAGTGACAGTGCATTTCTTTTTTGAGCCTATTGAATTTTGTGAATACACTGATCTGGCTTGTTTATGCAACTTGTTCAATGCCCCATTTAGAAGTTATGCAATCAAGAGTTAAGAGACAAATCAATGGTGGGATTTCATTACCTGTGATGCAATCAGTTACTATCAATGGTAGAAGTTCACATGATGCTTTGGTTAAAACGTTATTTCTATAAAAAGCACCACCCTTAAAATTTGCCTGTACTATTCAGTCACTATTTCACGGTCAATATTTTTTTGTTTGCCAGTCGCTGTTAATACATGTTTTCGTAATTAGCTCGACGGGGCCACATATTTTAGGTACTAACTCTCAATTACTCACTGGTCACTATTTTAATTGGTACTAGTCTGATCCGGTTATACTAGTTATGCATTAGTTACTAGGTTTTTTTGATAACTGATCAGCATCCGTTATTCCTAGAAATATTTCTTAAAATGCTGAAAGATTAGTCAAAACTGGGTGTTGAACATTTGTATTGGTTTTACTGATTAAATGCTGAAAAGTCCTGCCACAATCCCGGGGCACAGCGGAACCTGTTGAGGGTCCCTTGTTCCCGGTGCAGTTAACTAGCAGGAGGCACCGTTGCCTGGCAACCAGAGTCCGGCGACGTAAACTAAAACCTTCTCAAATTAGACGATTGTCAGCGATTCAATGGATTTGGAAATAGTCCTCACCACACATTTCTGTTAGTCTATGCACGGTTCGTCTTCGTGAATCCAACTATAAAACTCATCATGGTAAGCTCAATGGATGACTAAATTACAGTTTAACAAATTGACGACTTTCTGCTGCCAACTTTATCCAAGCCAGGTTAACTGACGAAATGTTAGGTTATTTTGAACTATTAACGCAATCTGGACATTTCCCAACCTAGATTAACGATATCCTATCACAAAGGGAAGCTTTGCAAACAAACAAAGCTAACTGAATCGATTCAAGACATTCATAATAGTCAAGTCCTCTCAGCACCTGGTGGTCATCTTCATAACTTTGGATAACGTTAACTGTTACATGGCATTTTTGTTTTTCATAATTACATTTCACAGATTCTGTCTAGGGTAAAACCAGCCTTCAGCGGGGATGCCCCGGCAAATAAGACCAAGGGAAAAAAGTCTCCTGTTGTTGAAGATTATCTCACCAAAAGGGACTATCTGGGAGCCATAACACTGTTGGAGGTAGAGCCACACTGTGGTGAACTATACTGACGTTAGTGTCATTCCAGTGGAGTCCTGTAGCTTGTTATACTATTTACAGTATCTTTCTGTGTCTGGTTGAACAGTTTCAGCGTAATGTAGGGGAGAGAGGAGCGGATGCAGACCTGTGGCTGAGCTACTGTGCTTTCCATCTTGGGGACTACAGGAGAGCTATGGAGGTTTGAAATATAGTATAAAAGCGTATTATACATAGAATACAGCTTTTGTATTTGCAACAATGCAGCTTTAATGACTGGGATACACATGCACTAGTACCAAAATAGTTTTTTTCTATAGGAGTACAAAGCCATGACAGTGAAACCAGAATGTTGTTCGGATGTTTGGATGTATCTTGCCTGCACCCTCTTTTTCTTGGGACTTTACAAGGAGGCTGAGGAGGCTGCACTCAAGGGTACTTCACATCCACTCTGACACATTAGTCCCACCCATTTACTATTCACCCATAAGTAATTCACTCACAGTAGCACAATAGTTATTGAGTAGCTCCTCCTTTTGGTCTCATGTGGTCACACACCACCTATCTCTTTCAGCCCCTAAAAGCAAGCTGCAGAATCGGCTGCTGTTCCACCTCGCACACAAGGTCAGCCTTTACTACCGATACATCTGTGTAAAATAACCCAAAGTGACCTGCTTGGACTTTTTTTCATGTCCATTTATGTGTTCTTCCTCTCCTTTCCTGTGTCTAAAGTTCAGTGATGAGAAGAAGCTGATGGGTTTCCATCAGAACCTGGAGGATGTGAATGAAGACCAGCTGAGTCTGGCCTCCATCCACTACATGCGTTCCCATTACCAGGAGGCCATTGACATCTACCAGCACATCCTGCTACAGAACAGGTGAGTATGTGATGACAAAGACAATATACATCAACAACAGATAAATACATTGTGTATTACATTAGACACATAGTAGACAGAATAACTCGAGACTGGATTTTGATTGATTTTAGCTGGGATGATAAAATAAATAACTGATCTAATCTTTTAATCTTTGCTGTGTCTTCTTTAGAAACTACCTGGCGTTGAATGTGTATGTGGCTCTTTGCTACTACAAAATGGATTACTACGAAGTCTCCCAGCAGGTGTTGGCTGTCTATTTGCAGAGCGTCCCAGATTCTACCATTGCCCTCAACCTCAAGGCCTGCAATCTCTTCAGGCTCTTCAATGGAAAGGAAGCTGAGGTCAGACTTACAAGTTCATGCAGGTGTTCCCTTGTTTTGTGCTGGTTTTTATCATCTAGTATATCTTTTGTTATTATTGTTGTTTTGAGCAGTAATTGGGTGAAATTATGTTGTGCTTGCAGTAGTAGCAGTTTGTTGCTTCTCTGACATATACATTTGTGTTATACAGTGTGAATGTGAAGACGTTTTTACACTCTCCATGCTATTTTTGTCCCTCCTGTTTTTTTTTTTACTTGTCCTCCTCTTAGGCTGAGCTGAAGAACTTGATAGACATCTCCTCCACCTCCTTTGAATTTGCAAAGGAGTTAATTCGACACAACCTGGTAAGAGGCATTAATAATGCATTGGCTTGTAGGATCTAGTCAGTCGGCATTGTTTTTCTGACTACTGTTCTGCTGAAAAGCTGACCAGCACTACACAGCTGGTTCAAATAGTCTTAGGTGATTTAGTTTATAGTAGATGTTTTTTCCAGGAAAGGTTTTGTTAGATTTAAGTTTGTCAGACAGGAATCCTGACTGTATCAATAAAACTTACCTGTGTGTGTGCATATCTTAATGGCTTATGTAAGATCATGATCTTAAATTAATAAATTCTTGTAGCTTACTACTGAAGACTATTTGAAGGCAGTAGTATTGTAAACATAACATGCTATATGTTTTTCACAATATGATGAAGTGGGCAAATGGAAATATTAAAACGTGAAGACTGATGATGCTGTGGGTGAATGTGTTTGGCTTTCAGGCAGTGTTTCGTGGTGGGGAGGGAGCTTTACAAGTACTTCCTGCCCTGATAGATGTTATACCTGAAGCTCGGCTCAACCTAGTGGTCTACTATCTCAGGCAAGGTGAGACCGCACTATTATCATTTGGGTGGAATTTGACATTTGGGGTCACAATTACTTTTTTTTTTTTTTTTTAGCTATTTATCTATGTATTACTCTTGTCAACTAAGAGAAATTATCATTAGTTCAATTCATCAATTTTGATTTCTCAACATGGTTGATGATAAAATTATTTCATTCAGATTCATTCTTTAATGATATGTACTGTGTATGCACTAAATGCTAATACTCTGCTGTTCATGTCTTGGATGTTCTCAGAGGAGTTCCAGGAGTCCTACGCCCTGATCAAGGACTTAGAACTCACCACACCACAAGTATGTTACTGTGTCACTCCATCTCCCTTCCCTCTATGTCTTCCCATTTTCCACATCAGACTTAGTGTATTAGCTCAATGGACAGTTGTAAGTGTCTTTCTGCTTTTGATTCTTTCAGGAATATATTTTGAAGGCTGTGGTGAATGCAGTGCTGGGACAAGAGATTGGCTCGGTGAGGCTTTTTTTCTGTCCCATAGCCAATACTTCTCGGCCTGGTCTAGGGCAAAATCTTCCTCTGTAGCAAGAATTTAAACGTATAATATTGGAAATGGCATGGTATGGAGTCCTATACCCCACTGTGCTCTAAATATTATATTAAATATTATATAAATATTATAATTCATATAACAACATCTTTATTTCATTGAAAGCTGGTGTCACAACCTGCTATTTATCATTGCAGGGGGATCACTTGAAAACAGCTCAGCAACTTTTCCAGTTGGTTGGTGGCTCAGCCAGTGAATGCAGTGAGTATACACTCCACCCTCTTTCTTCTTGGGATAGATGTACACATTCACTCATGTACTGTACAACACACTACACTAAGACTGCAAAACCAAAGGTAGGTAGGAAACCATAACCACTTTTTACCTACTGTGACCTAGACACCATTCCTGGAAGACAGTGCTTGGCCTCTTCTTTTTTCTTGCTACGGCAGTTTAAGGATGTGCTCCTTTACCTCAACTCTATCAAGGTAAGATGAATATAATGTTTAAAGTAACTCTCTGTATAGTTAAGTTCATTATTCATTAACAGATCCTCAAATTTCTCTTACTCTCGTTCAGAGTTACTTCTTCACTGACGACACCTTCAACTTCAACTATGCTCAAGCCAAAGCTGCTGTTGGCAACTACAGGGAGGCAGAGGAGGTACTACCTCTGACATTACCTTCAGTGATCACAGAACACGAGGATTTGATGTGTATATACCCATGAATTGATTTTGATTTTGTGTTCCTCCGCCGTCTTTCTAGGCCTTCCTGCTGATTCAGAATGACAAGGTCAAGAGTGACTATGTGTACCTCAGTTGGCTGGCACGCTGCTGTACGTTAGTAACTTTATATTTCTGAAACATGTGGTGGCACTGCATTAGCTAACTATATTGCAAACTATGTCACCTTTAGATATCATGAACAGGAAGGCTCACCTGGCCTGGGAGCTCTACCTGAAGATGGAGACCTCAGCTGAGTCCTTCAGCCTGCTGCAGCTCATAGCCAATGACTGCTATAAGGTACATATGGATTCTTTATTTTGGGATAAAGATGCAAGGTTCAAGGGGTCCTGGTTATGCAACTGCTTGACTCTTGTGCCATGTGTGCACAAGGGCTCTAACAAGTTCACATTCCTATTCACTGTATGCAGTCATAAATACTGGCAGACCATATTCCTTTCAATTTTTTTGTATTTTTTTTATAGTACTACTGAATTTAAAAAAGCACATATGGTATTCCTGTGTCCTGCTAGAAACCATGACTCTAATTTGTTGTACCCTTAAGTTGTGTAACCTGGAACTAACTGCTCCATTGATACTAATGAGGGGACTCACTGGATTGAAAGAATATTTACTGTGTGCATCACCTTTTCCATCCTGCTAAGTAAGTACACCAGTAACATAGCAGGATGGAGGGTAGTTTAGAAACAGACATAGGAAAATAATATTTAATTGCTGAAATTCACTGGCCAGTAATACCATCGAGTTCACACTTGTTCCTCTGTACACAGATGGGTCAGTTTTACTATGCGGCGAAAGCCTTTGATGCCCTGGAAAGACTGGATCCAAACCCGGAGTACTGGGAAGGCAAAAGGGGTGCCTGTGTGGGTGTGTTTCAACTCATTTTAGCTGGGCAAGAATCAAGGTAGGCTGTACATACATTACCTACGCCCACAACTTGCATAATAATACTGATCTTTCTGTGATATAGGTTCTTATTCAATTTCCCTATTGCTTTGCTGAAAATGTGACACATTTCTCTGTGCCTTTGCTTTTAAGGGAGATGTTAAAGAAAGTGCTGCCTTTGTTGAGGGACACAGAGAGGCCTCAGGTAGAATACATCATCAGGACTTTGAAGAAGTGGGCCAAGGACAACAGGGTCTCCCTGTGAAGGTGGCATTACTCACATGATAATGTAATGAGTAATGAGATTCGCATTCAAGGACTCTAGCAATGAGACTGGACAAAAAGCCTCACTTCAAAATTCTCACATGCAAAACTTCATCACTAAGTGCCAGTGTTTTCTGGGTATAATTCTATTTTAAGAGTTCACATTTTATAATATGCATTCTGAAATGAATACAAGTATAAACACTTCATATTTATTTTGTTAAAACTATTCTGTTGTTGTTATTCTGGTATACACTCTCTAAATGTAATATTTGCCTATAAAAAAAACCCTAACTATTGTGTCCACGCTGTTACTCTGAGATCAAAATGTACTGTTTTATTGATGCTTGATGTTTATTGCCATGACATCGTTTGCATTTCAAGTGTTGTGTATTATGCTTTAAAATGCTGCAGTTTCAACAGAGGCCTTTTCTGTGTTTTCCATGAAGTGAAGTGTGCTCTGTAGCTCCTACCATGCCCAGTCAAAACATCCCGCCTGTAGAACAATCGTCTTCTGCACATTCGCGCTTGTCTGTCAAGGGGGCGTGTCCCGAGGGGCGTTCTAGCTCTATCATTGGACAACGACTGCTCCCTTTCTCCTCTGCTTCCGCTTTCTTTTCATACGCACGCCCAGTCACTGAATAATGATAATAATTATCAAGATGGCTACTACGGATGCCTCCTTGCGGTAGCTAACCAACAATTTAATGGAAACATCCCAAACTGCGATTTCCCACTGTTCAAGTCCCTCGTAGGTGATCGGGGAGGTGCCAGGGACACTACTGTATGGATTAATACGGGCTGAGGGGCGATAAAAGTCATTGTGTTGCCTGCAGCACCTATTCCGAGGAAGCTAGCTAGCCAAGCAACTAGCTAGCTGTAGTTGTCGACCATCTCCAATTTTAGCTTTCCGACCAGCGGCGGTTCAGTGAAGTCTCGCCCTCCCGTTGTGTGTCCGGACGGAGAGCGTCAGCATCAAATGGCAGAGCCGAGGAAAGTAGCGTTCGTCACCATCTCATCTTTCAACACCTCGCCGAACTCCGAGTCCAAGAAACGCCGTCGCGAAGATGAGGCCGATATCACTTTTGGGAAAGATGGAGGTGGAAGTGCAGCAGCAGTCGGGTCAGGAGGTTGCGGAGATCCGTTTGGCAACGTGAAAGGCGGTGACGGGGAGTCGGGGGAGACAAAACCGACAGTCCGCCTAAACCTCTCTCTAACCGAGCCAAGTGAACGAGGATCAGCCGAGTTCAACTACAGCGAACTGGTCCAGTCAACTCTTACTCAGGTTAGGACTGTGTAGACAGGCACGAGAACCCATTATCTGAACAGGAGGGGCCTAACCTGGCATGACTTCAGGAGTGGCCAGGCGGTGCTTGCATTGTGTGTGGCTCAGATGTCACACTGTTATCATATTTAAGTGTGTTATTGAGCAAATCTCATCGCTACGCTCAGGATTGTATTATACGATCCTGGCCCAAACTCTGAACAAGTACATTAAGACAGGAAATGTGAAGAATTGTTGTAATGATATTCCATACAAGTTGTGGATTGTGCTTGACTGCATGTTGGAGAAACCCTAGCAGAGACTAATGGGAATGATAGCTAACTTATTTGTTATGATAGCTATTAGCTATTACTGCTGTTTCAAAATTGCAAGGCACTTCAAGAAAAATGTCTAAGGCCCCTGTCCCTATTTCATTTGATTGCGGAATTTCCTTGTTTATCCCAGGTAAAGCCCAAAGCTTCAGCTGTCCCTAAAGGGCTGACACCTCCCCTGGACCCCAACGACCCCTTTGCTGATGATGAGAGGGAGAGACGAGAGGTGGAAGAACTAGCCAAGAAATTTGAGAACAAATATGTAAGTTTTACGGTCTACGGGGAAGTATATACAGTTGAAGCATATTTAGAAAAAGAATGTGCAACTGGATGGATGTTTGAGAGAAAACCTCCAATGTCTGATAGAGTCTCAAAAGGTCTCTGATCCTGTTCCCTCTGATTGCAGGGTGGTGTTCCAAAGAAGAAGAAAAAGGACAGGATGCAGGATCTCATTGACATTGGCTACGGCTACGATGAGACCGACCCATTCATAGATAATTCAGAGGCTGTGAGTTCCCTGTTGCCAGTGCACACGTGTCCTATTCTGAACTGCAATCCTAAACCGTAAAACTTCATTTAAAGACCGTAGATTGATCGATCTCTTTCTCTCTGCGCCATGGTTGGTGCTAGAGTGAGAACTGAGAACGCGCTGTCTCTCGGAGCGACATCAAATGATTGATTGGTAATTGATGTGTTATCAGGCTAACTGCAGCTGTACGTTTGATGATGTACGTGTTTATTTGCATATAGAGCGGGGAAGTGAGATCTGATCACTAGAGACGCAGGTGGAGGCGCATTATAACACCAGGTGTGAACTGACGTACTTAGAGCTGTCCACTTGTGATCAGATCAACCAGACACGTGTTAATGCCAGGTATAAACAGGGCCTCTGATGGTCTCCCATCTGTCTTGGGAAGGAAGGGTAGTCATTGGGGATATCTGCAGTGCAGTTGCTCTTATCGCTGTTGACTTTCTTTTCACTTTGACAAATATAGATTTTACACAACGTCACAGTCTTGTTTTATCAAAGAAGAAGCAAAAGATTGTTGCAGCATTTAATTGTGCAACAAAAATAACAGTAATGGTAACTCTCTCCTCCTGCCCTCAGTATGACGAGCTGGTACCGGCCTCTCTCACCACAAAACACGGAGGCTTCTACATCAACACGGGCACTCTGCAGTTCAGAGCAGCCTCTGACTCGGAGGGAGAGGAGGCCGGCATGGAGGAGAACCACTTCAAGGTAGGTTCTTGCCTCGCTACGCTTGCATGAACTCACAATGAAGAAAAGCTTATTTATACACATTATACAAATTGTCCAAGTACATTTGGTTTCTGAAGTATTAAATCTGTTACTGTACCAAAAGCAGCCATGTATGTACCAAACTAATAGACCCCATTTTATTATGGCTTTGTGTGCAGAAGATGAAAGACGGTGAAGAAAGAGGAATAAAGAAACGTCGAAAAAAGCAAGATGGTGGCAACATGGAAGACAAGAAACCCAGGAAGATTAGAGTCCCAAAGCAAGGGTGGGCTTTCATTTTTTTAATTTTTTTTATTCAGCGTTTCAACTTAGGCTTGTTGCTTCACTATATTCCACTAGAGATCATACAAACTGCAACTTTCAATGTCTCTAAAAGTCTCTCCCTCGTTTGTTCTGACAGAGTTTCAGCCCTGAATGTTCACCGGCCAGAGAAGAAGAAGAGGAAGAAGCTGATGAAGGATTCTCTCCATCTGGCCAACATGCTGCGCCGCTTCACCAGGGAGAAGGAGGAGATGCGCAAGAAGAACCCTGCTGCCGCCGGTCTGCCACGACCCAACGCCAAAGTGCCCAACGCCAACAGTGCTGTCCTCAACACCCACTCCAAGGCTACTGGCAGCAATGACTTCAGCATGGCTGACCTGACCACTGACCCCGCCGTGATGTCTCTGCTGGGGTCAGCCAATAACAACGACATGCTGCAGGACATGATGGGTGACTTGGACTTTGGGATGCTGGACTCTCCTCAGCCCTCCAGCCCAGTACAGACAGAGAACGGCTCCATGGGAATGGGACACAAACCAGGTGGTGGCAGGGTGTCACAGGGGAACGTACTCGCCCCTCCTCCCCTGCCCAGCGGACTTCCTGCCCCACTTACCAAGCGCATTGAAGACCTAAGAACGGTACAGGCTTCACAACCTCCATGGCTCATGATTCTAGGATATAAATGAAATCTGACCAGAGTAGTCATGATCCAGACGATGTTCTCGTCATGCAATTGCAACATGACAAAAAGTATTCCTGACAGCATTTGGCACAAGGGGGGTACTGTTAAATTCCATTAAACACTTGTTTCATGGGTGTTTTCCCCCCTCTTTGATAGCTGTGTCAAGATTCTGACATTCAGAAACGGGGACAGGATTAACAGACATTGTGTCAGGGTGGTGACAAGGAATGAGAATTAGATGTTGCTGTGGCAACAGGAGCTGTGATGCTCTTGAGGGACAAGTGGATGAGGTGAAAAGTGCCAGCTCTTTCTCCTGACAGGGTGAGAATAAGAGAGGGCTGATAAAAGCGCAAGATGAGCAGGAAAGAAAGGTATATTTATAGAGAGAGAGAGTTAAATGGGTAAAGGAGGTAAAGAAAGAAAATGATCAACAAGATAAGACATGGAGTCTGTTCATCTGGTCTCAGAGAAATACCTGTTGATATACTTGTTAATTATATGAGTGAATGATTGTCCCCTCTGACAGGCATCCCGTCAATTTGATGAAGAGGGCAGGAAAAAGTTCTTCACGTTGGACATGAACAACATCCTACTGGAGTGAGTCTCATTGCAATTTTCCTTTTTTTGCAGACTATTCTAAAATCACAAATTGCCATGTAAGCTTCCTTCTGTCTCTGTCTGTTTGCCTGTGGCAGCATTGAGTTGCAGGTTCAGGAGCAGCCGACAGCGGTGCGCTCAGCGGTCTACTGTCACCTGGAGGCTTTTGTGCCTTGCAATAAGGAAGCTCTGCTGAAACGCCTTAAGAAGCTCAGCCTCAACATACAGGTGTGTGTGATTCACAGCCCTCTCACACAGGAGTGCAAAAAATGTTGCTGGTTGCACATTTCACAGCAGCCAAACAAGCAGTAAAAACAAGCACCTCCCCTGAGACTACCTACTGCAATCTACTAGATTTCAGTTTTGGAGGGATATTTGACATACTAGACAACATACCAGCAACAAGCGCTGCCCTAAATACGAAAAGAGAATGGGAATGTTGTTGGTCTGTGAGCAGGCAGGTGCATTTAAATGTAACTGTATGTCTGTGCCAACAGACATACAATGCCAAGTCATTGTTTTGTAGCTATGGGGCCTGCTGGCTTTGTGCCTTTTTAAGTCATCAGCCAGACCTATATTTAGTGTGCATATGTGAGAGTATGCTTGCCTGCAAATGTGTCTGTGATTTTTGACAGTGCTTATCCCTGTCTCGCAGGATGACCGTCTTCGTACGCCTCTGCTGAAGTTGAAACTGGCAGTGTGTAGTGTGATGCCGGAGCAGATTGCTAGATACAACATGGACTGCATTGCTAAGGTGGCAAAGTAAGGACACCCCTCAACTTAACTGTGGATTATCTTGAATACAGTTTACAACTCATCAACTTCATTGCTCCTGTTTGCTTCCTGTCATCTTCTCAACCATATCATTTTCTCATTATAAAGGTGCTTTGATATATATATTATACCATGATTATTACTTTGTGTTCACAGGCAGCAGTCTGGGGAGGGAGAGAAGAATGGTTCGGAAGAGGAAGATGAGGAGAAACCAGGGAAGAGGGTGATGGGACCTCGAAAGAAATTTATCTGGGATGATAAACTCAGGTACGTTTCACTGAAATGTGTGTGTGTGTGCATTTCTACATGCTGTAAGTGACTGGAAATGAACATTTAATCTCCAGAAGGGACTTTGCTGCTATTATATCATGACCTGCGTTTCAAACTCTGATAAGCAGTTTGTTTTCTCATGTGTGTGTGTGTGTGTGTGTGTGTGTGTGTGTGCGCGTGTGTGTGTGTGTGTG
>CABFOQ010052894.1:8991-18991 GCA_900660455.1 Gephyroberyx darwinii
CACAGTGCCAACACACTTCAGAATTATGGGCCACTTTTGGACCCAATACTAGATGTTTAAATCAGGCATTTATGTCCGTCATCATCGCCTTGCGTAACACTTTCATGAGGACTATGTGAAGAGTTCAGTGGAATAACAGTACTGTGGAAAAACATCACTACCATAAATTCATGATTCAATCTTTCTAAAAAATAGAGGATCCAGTCTGTAACCGTACCAACCATGGACTTAAGTTACCATTTATAATTATTTTTTTGTGCAATCAATCATTTTGCAAGAGTAGGTTTTTATTCCACTTCTTTCACTATATTAATCTGTGTTATTAACCTATGGAAAAGTCGCACACTTGAATAACGGATTGGATACGATTTTTACACAACTTAAACATGCCAGGATGGTGTGGATGAAACAAAATGGTATGGAAACACTTGGCCTGCTAGTAAATAATACAACATATTATCCTATATAAGATAAAATATCACCTAAGCATTCAATGAGACAACAACAACCATTTAAGTACATGATGCTTGTATACTTTTTCCTTAAATTTCATTGTTACGTCCTTGTAAGACCATTATCTTATTGCATGTATTTTTCATGGATTAATATACTAGAATAATGTCATTGTAAAGCGTTAACAATAGTTTTCTATGAAGTGTACAAAATCACAAGCCTCTTCTCTCACTCCTTCAAGCAACCCTTGAATGTTTGGTGTGTATGTAACCATGATGTTTTAGAGGGTCTTCATATGAGTATATAAAGCATAGCATAGATGAGCATTCTTCACTTTCATTTATCTCTGTAATGGTCATTAGAGAGAGAGAGAGAGAGAGAGAGAGAGAGAGAGCGTGTGTGTGTGTAATATACACATTTCTTCCTATGTTTGGATGTCTTGTCTCTGGGGGTCAGCTAGGTGGCGATTTGTTTATAGTGATGCTGATAGGCATGTTGTCTGGTGTAATTTGTTGTCTGTACTTCCAGACAGACATGGCATGTAATGTGACATGTATACATATGCAATTGCATTGGATTGATATAGATCCATATATGTATACAACTACATATATACGACATACATACCGCTACTGTCGCCCACACTGATATCTATGTATTATTATACTATTGTGGTTTTAACAGGTTTCAATGGCTCAAGGCTCATGAACCTCGCTCAACACTTAAATGGCCAAGTAAAATTTGAATTCGAATGAAAAACACCAGAATTGCATTCATGTTTTTTTTCCATGACAGCAGTGATAGATGCCTTGAAAGCCATTGAGACATTGGCATGTGTGTACCCGAAAGCAGCAATAAACAGATGAACGTCATTTATGCACATTGACAATGGTTTGAAGGTGACTGATGCCATTGTTGGTTTCTGGCAGAAGAGCCAAAGAGAAACGTTTCATTAACCTTCCCCATCAAATCAGTCTGTCAAGGGTAAGTACATACACATGTACTTAGTAGCATCTACTTCAGTGTTCAATCGTATGCATGGGAGTCACTCCAAAATGAGTTTGGAACTGAGCGAGCTCATCTTTCTTGTCGAGTTTCAGAAGATGATGAAGGATCTTGACTCAATACCACGCTTTGATTCTTCTACTCTGCCTTTAGCGCTTATATGGTCAATTCTAATTTTTTCGATTGTTTTTTTGTTCCTATATTTTATTGCATGGTGCATGGTTTTTGTATCCCTGTATCCTAACATTTTTGTGTGCAATGATGCTGCTGTTTTGGCCAGGTCTCTCAGGTCGATTACCTGGTCAGTTAAATAAAAAAAAAATGGCAGACTGCCTATGACTAAATGACAAAGTGACAAAATAAAGTAGCATGGTTTAAAATTCAGAAATGGCAGTTCTCTATTACAGATATTGTCTGTAACCTATTCTTTACAAGTTATTATTAATATGTTATTGTATTATTTATTCAATAATTAAATTATATGCAATTAATTATAATTATGTAATGATGCTGCTGATTATTATTTAATTTTTTTTCCTCCATTGCATAAGAATACCATGCTGTTCCCACACTGACACGGTATATGTTTTCCATTATGTTTTTTCTTCATTTCAGTGTGGGTATAGTAGAAGCGTGCTGGTAAGGCATCTTAACACATTTTGTACAGTTCCTACAAAAAAAAGCCACACCTGCTCCATTTTCCAGTGGAAAACTAAAGGGTGCTGATGTAGTTCCAAACCTCGATTGGCCCAGTGTGGGTACAGCATGGTGTTTGTGGAATGGAACAACTCCATTTGTTTGATATAGACTTCCCTGTGCTATCACACAGGCCCAATCCTATTATAAAGCTGATGATTTTACGGAAGAGATCAGATTAGGTCTATATATAAGCCTGCGGGCTTTACTTTGGGTTTGTCAACCTCTCAGCACCATGGAAACGGGTCACAGCCACCCAGCGGTGTCACCACACCAGTCCTACAAGGAGGCTTCCTTTTACTCATGATGGCCTGTTTTTTATGAGGTTCACACGGAGGTGTTGCTCCCCCTCTTGTGGGGTCAACGCTTCCAGCTGTGTTGGCCCTTGTGCATGTTTGCTATAGCGCTAATCCACCAGCGCTAGCTTCCCACTGAGCAACAAGTCTGCGACTTAGTGACTCGACTGTTTGGAGGGAGGGCTTCAGTCGTCACTGCGGTAATTGGTTCATCCCACCCCCTATCAGCCACCTCCTTAGGGTCTTTCATTGGCCAGGTTTGCCAAGGAGGAGAAGAATGGACAGAGCAAAGGATTATGGGATGAGAAATTGCCCAGGAGAGAGAGGCACTCGGAGAGCAGCAACTTCACAGCTGATAGCAAATCCTGCAGGATTTTTCATGAAGATAGAGAACTTTTCTCTTTCGCCTCAAGCTCAGAGTCAACTGGCTCAACTGTTTGAGAACAAAGTTTCGCATTGTGCTGCTTGACACTGTAAAATGAATGGAAAGATTTGGATGTCCAACTGTTCTGGTCCTTAATGCGGTACAGGAACCAAATGTGTAGTCATGGAGAAGAGGTTGAAATTACGAGCTCACAACCTGGAAATAACACAATTTAGCCTTTTTAAATTGTATCCAATGAATCACATAAGCCTACATTAAAGGTGGTTGACTCCAGTGGTTGGACTGTAAGACATAAATAAGTAAATACTAGCCTTTAAGAATTCAAAGGTAACCTATAGTGGTTTTGCATGAGAATGGTAAAATTCAAGCATTCAAAAATGTTGATTGTATCTTTATACAGGTTTTTCATTCAGAAAGGTCTGCAGACTCAAACACTGACTACATAAAAACACAATCAACTACATTCTTCACCTTTTCAAATACTCCTACCTACAAATACCTTTTTTGGAAGGTTTTACAGGCTACCTGAGAATCACGCTGGATTCTACATTCAAATGACAACAGTTTTAAATCCCCCCACATATACAACTAATTCACTGAGTTTAAGCTTCTGTAGCTACCGGCTTGGTAGATGAACAATCGGACTGTTATTGGTATGTGATATAAATCTATCAAAATATTAGCAGAAAGGGAGGAGGAGGGATGAAAAAGGGAAAGATGTCCTCAATCACCCCTCCAGGACAGTTGGAGTCACTCAGTATCTGAATCACAGCCTTAAATCTGCCAACCAGAGCGAAGCAGGGCTAGAAAAATAAGCTGTAGGCCCCGTCTGTATCTTCCTACAGAGGCATTGCTTTTCTTTCAGAGGGTCTAGAGCTGCTCTACAACTGATAAGAAGGCTGCATTCCTGGTGAACCCACAGGCCGGCCTCACCGCTGACCCCACCTGACAATGTCCAGTCATGGTGGGCTCCAGTGCCCATACACAACACCACCCTCTACACCCCCCTCCTCCCATCTGCATCTCCCATCTCCTCCCCTTCACCCCCTACCACACACTCACCCACACTGAAGAGTCTGGAGATAAGGACCAGACAGCAGGGCCTTCTTTGACTGTATTCAACCAGGGCCAACTGATAACTGCATTTTTGGAGGTATCTTGGAGTGATGGTGGGCACTTTGTGTGGATTAGTTTTTGTGTGAATATGTAAAGAGCTGTAGAAACAATGTCTAAGATGATTCTCTGTGCTTCATCTGGAAACTTTCATAAGCATTTTTGTGGAGCTTCAGTTTTGGAATACATAATATAATAATATAAACCTCAGGAAGAGCAAATATTCCTGAAGGTCACATGTTCCACAACAAGAATGCTTGAATACAGTGATGGGGAAGACAAGACTAGGTGGCACTTATTTTTGCAATGTCTTTGGTTTCTGCACTGCACTTCCCAGAGATCACCTGTCAATCAAACAGTGTGTCCAGTACTGTGACGTCTTTCTCCTTGGATTTTCTGTTGATGGAGTTTGAGTTTCTGTAGGTGGCGCTCTTTTCTTTGTCTGTTCAGTCATGGTGGCTATCGCTGCTCATGCTAACTACCCCGTTCTTCTTCTATTTATTCTAAAGAAACCCTTGTCACTGCTGCTTTCATGAACTGGCTATTGGTTGAAAAACTATTGTGTTGTATCTATCGGCGATCGAAAGTAGCAGAACAGACATTTATGTATATGAAGATGTCACAGATTATTTACTTGAACTGCACAGCATCAAAGGCTGTGATGTTTCAACTTTTGTGCATTGAGCTCTTGGTGGAGTGTCCTGCCATTCATCACACTGTGTAGACAGTTGCTGATAGATGTCCAGTGTCCCACAGCAACAAACAGCACAAGGCCTGAATCTGAGGATTCCTGATGACAGGTTTTCATCAACCTCAGACTCCTTGTTAAGGCTGCCAAAGCTCTGACTTGCCAAAGTACAACACAGATCAGGTCTGGGAGAGTGCATATAACCCCCATTCTAGCCAATTTTTATTGGCTTACACTTGGTTTGAGAATTAATTTTGAGAATTAATCTTCTTTTGCACAAAAATGCGGTGATCAAGCATTTGCAATGAGGGGCTTAAACTTTGGAACAACTTACCTGAGGAAATACAAGTACCTTTAGTTTCCTTTAAGACACAAAAAAAACTTGCTTTTTAAAAACTTTTAACTTTTAACATTATGATTTTGCAATTGTAATATGGTCATTCTCTTTTTGTTGTTGCTTTTTTCTTCCTGGTGTTTGCATTTGCTGTATTTCTTTTTTGCTGCTATAACTTTGTTTTGAAAAGTGATGTACAAATAAAGTTTCTTCTTCTTCTTCTTCTTCTTCTTCTTATTGTTATTATTATAGGTCGTAAATGGCCTGTGCACAGCAGGAATAAGTATGCATACATTTATGAATGACTGCTGAAGACTGAAGGACCTCAGACATTAATTTCATATCTTTAAAAATGTCTTTCATGTGTCTTTGGAGAAACAATAAATACACTCAGCTTCACTCATCATATGTTCCCCTGTTATGTTCATAGCATAGAATAAATGGGAATATATGTTAATATATATATAGTCAAATGGTTAAGTCCCCTGAACCATATCTGTGCCCCTGCTGGTCTAGCAGTGAATCCCACTGGAGGTTTCTCTCTTTCCCTCTATATATAAAGGTTTTGGTGGTGATAGGGGATTGAGTTGAAGCTGTGGGAAGTGAAGCCTGTTTTCTGGCCAGTGTTTGTGTCAGGCCCTTCCTGTTGAGCAACACAGAGCCACAGGACAACTTGAGATGAAAATATGGACACATTGTCTTGGGAAGAGAAACGGCAGAAAGCCCCAAGCGATGAGTCCAGTTGGCCATTACAGCATTTTCAGGTTAACAGAGGATAGAAATCAAGTTAGTTAGTCCCATCGTAAACCCCAGATTAGCATGGTCTTATTCAGCATGAATTGGCTTAAACAAGATGAGGCGGTGGAGCTAAGAGTGACTTAGTGAGGCTTACGCTAGCTCGTTCAGTGGCTGGGATGGGATGGAAAGTCTCCTATGGGAAGAGGGAACAGCAGGACAATGTCTGAGCCGACCATTTCAGGAAGTCCTGGGATGAAAGAAATTAAGAGTTTCATTTTTTTCATTTCTGCCATTTGAAAAAAATAATTCCTTCACTTTTGTAGGTATTTTGTTTTTTGTATTATTTGTTTTCATGTGTGATATGAATCATAACTAATACCTTAAGATACCTTTTAATAGGATAGTAGGTAGGTAAATTAAACAGACTGGGTCCTCCTTTTTTTGTTTTTGTTTTTTTGTTTTAAAATGGATTGCATTTTGTAAATGAACTGCGAAGTGAGGGTTGACTTCTTGCAGCTATATTGTAGACCAACCCTGGGAAGACCAACAGTAACTGGGCAAGGACTGTAAAAGTGGCAGGAAAAAACACACTGAGTCATGGATTTCTGTTGTCCAGAATAGTTTTCAGTCTTGGATAAAAGGCCTTTACCTGACCCACGGTTGTAAATTGTCATTGGCAGACACAAATCTCACCTTGGGAACATCGTGGTGCTGCTGGATGAAAAATAACTCACATTTTGGTATTTATTTCTTTCCCTTACTTGAATTGGACATTTTCATGGTCATGTACTGTATATACTGAATGACCCTTGGGCCCTTGTAACCTGTTAAAACCCAAAGGTAAAATTATTCAAATTATTAAAAATTTAAAATAAAAAATTTTTATTTTTATTTTTTAAGTAATACAAAAAATAAATAAATAAATAAAAATTAAAAATTATAAAAAAAATAAAAATTAAATCTGCAGATAAAATTTTTTTCTCCAGGCAACAGTGATAAATTGTCTATCACATGTCAATTTTCTGGGATGGTGCTCTGAAATCACTACCACTGCACATATTGTCCACTCTGCTTGAAAAAACATGTTCTCTCTCTTTGTGCTTTATGGTTGTATTAATGCTCCATGGGACTGCACTGCAGAGGCTGGGAAAAATTGTGTTTATCATTCCTGCTGAATCTGTTATTTCTGTTAATCTGCTCCAGCGAATCCAATTGAAGCCGAGGCCAGCTGGGACATTAATTCAGTTCCTTGATAAGCAATGGCCGACATTTTTAGTACACACCTGACAGCAGAGACAGCCGCAGATGGACAGCGCAAGTGTTGGTATCATATTTTTTTGTCCCGTCTTAGCAGCAATGTCATATTTTTCATTCTATCTGACTAATTTTGTTAAGGTCTCTAACCTTTTATGGACAGTTATATATTGTGGAGCCGTCAGCCATGCCTCGATAAGATTTGGAGGCGCAGGTTGTGGAACAGTGTGTCAAACAAGCTGTCTTTGACCCCGGGTGACCCCTGGCTGAACAATGAAGGGTAGATAAGATGCAGAGAGGCCAGTTCTAAAGTTCATCACTGATGACAAAGAGTTTAGGAATTTACCATTGGAACACAGGCCTGCATCCACAGCACAGTAAAGAGCCTATTTGGGTCTATTTGTGTTGTTTGCATAATGCATAAGATAACATAAGTCTGTGTTTCTGCATGTGCATTTGTGTGTGTGTGTGTGTGTGTGTGTGTGTGTGTGTGTGTGTGTGTGTGTGTGTGTGTCTGTGTCTGTGTCTGTGTCTGTGTCTGTGTGTGCATTAGGGTTAGACCGATATATCCATTTGCCAATATATCAGGCTTTTTTTAATATTTTGTCTTTTTATTAAATATTGGATATTGGCCAGTCATGTCGTTCACCTATGATAGAGGTTCCTTCGTCACTACAGCTACATAAAATCAGTCTGTAAAACCTGCGATGATATTTTATTTATTCATGCAATTATTCAAGCAATTTTGTAAATTAATTCTCTATTTAAAGGCACAAAGGTATCCTGGAGGTTTCCCTAGGTGTGGTGGGTCACCCTACCTTAATACAAATTCATTAGTCTGGGTCTCAGTGGAGAGTTTTAGTGTCAGATGGTGGTCTAAGATGCTTTTCCACCTATTAACACAACTGCACTATTTGTCACCCTGTACTCATACACTTTATCCTGTACTTATACACTTTATATATACTATTTTTTAATTATTTATTTAATAATTTAATTATTATAAATTTTTATTGTTATTATTCGACTTAATTTTGATTTTAATGTCTTTTGCACTGTAGGTAGGGCTTGTCAGTAAACATTTCACAGGAACATGGAACAGAGCTGCTGTATCTACTACATGTGACAAATAAACTTGACTTGACTTGACTTGAAAATCTGGGGGAAACACTGGATCCTTGTAATTTTTTGGCATGAAAATGGCATGGTCAAATTTAAAGGTAATGAATATCGGGACAAGATATTGATATCGGCCTTCAAAAACCCACTTCTCTCCTCAGTTGGTTGCAAACAATTGATGAGGAGCGATGTAGAAGCCTGGCTGCCTGACACCAGAGATCTGTGCAGTCCAATGTACTTGTACTTAAAGCTTAAATTCCCACCATATAAGTGACACTCTTGACAATCATAGATAAACAACTCCATAGTTAACAAATCTCTGTGGCCTGTAGGTAGTAGCTGTCCTTGCAGGCTAGCACTGTACACAGAGAAACAGCCCCACAATGGGAATGCCACAGGTTTGATCCCCACAAAATGTGTCCATCAACAGCCATGTAACCTGTCACAGTCACATGCCTGGTCACTCACTGGATAAGACCATCAACTATTTGTAAAGTCTGAAGTCCAATGCATCACATCAGCACTACAGAAAAGAAAAGAAGAGAAAAGAAAAGAAAAGAAAAGAAAAAAGAAAAGGCAGACAGTTTATTATGGTGTTATGTGGACAGCATCGTGTCCAATGCAATAATCTGTTTGTAACACCTTAGTTTTAAGTTAGATTTGTTCTTTTTTGACCAAATAAATGGTTTCTTTTGTGGATGCAGCTCAGTCTCTAGTGGTCTAGCAGATGCATCACAACTGACCACTGGTCTGAGAGCAGTTCATATCATCATCAACACTATTTATGATGCCCTATGATGTCTTTTTATGATCTTGAAACTCATTTCATTTCTCAATTGGTGATATGCAAGGCCTATGAACAGATTTATTCCTGAGAATGAGAAAAGTTTTACCACTTATATATAAACAATCAATTTCATCCTTCCCTGTTAATATGACTCAGCCTTGCAAGAACATATATCTCAATATTGTATTTAATAATATTTCAATTTGGGAGCCAGTACTCTATATTAAGACTGTAATTAAGATTACAGAAAAGTGTTTGTTTGCGTGTTTGCTTTTAAGATCACCTGCTTTATTTGCAGATGTGATGGTTAGGCAGTGTATCAGTGCTGCATCGTTTCAGTGAATTTGTGCCTGTTGGAGGGAAATATGCACAAGACACCTCTTCAACAACTACAACAGATAAACAACACAAAAATGTATTGCAACTGTTGGTATTTGAAAATAATTGACACTATATCCTGTTGGGTTTCTTTGTGTTGTGGTCCCCCTCTGGTGGTCATATTGGGTAACTACAGAGAACATAGAGGCTACTAGAGTTACCAATGCTGTAAGAAATATAACGCATGGAGATCTGATGGAGGAGAGGTCATGACTTTTGGAGTGGTCGAGGACAGAGGCTTGGCTGGCAGAGCCTGCAGGTGCTCCAGTCTTTCTCTAAATCCTGCATCTGGTCCAGACGGTGGTTTCAGTCGAAGCTCAATACACGCAGCCAAGAGCTCCCTTTTTCCCCACTCCTACACCCTTTGTGGCAAGCGGCCATTTTGTACATGGAGATTTGTCTATTTGCAGCCTGAGTCTGCTTCCACTGACTTCAAAGTTTTCCAGAAAGGGTGAGGCCACCACTGAAGCCTGTGAACGTCGCTTCACAGCAACTTGTTGAAGGATGGGATTTTTACCTCTGACTCAGCGAGACACAGTCCGGCGCCACCTTCGAAGCTTGTCGGAGCACGGGGCCCCGAGGCAAAGCTTATTGTCCACAAATTGATCCAGCCCCCTTGGTTTTGTTTATTTAAATGAGACTCTTAGACCCTGGGGTGTTTGTTGAGGAAAAGTCAGAAATGCCAAATATCTTTTTTTTCTTCTCCTTCCTCTTTCGTCTTTCCTTTCTTCTTTTCACTCCTAGTCCTTCAGCT
>CABFOQ010052895.1:0-14835 GCA_900660455.1 Gephyroberyx darwinii
ACATCTGTATATGTGTATAATATGTGTATGGCAGACAATCAACACAACCACTGCATTGTGTTTATCCATGCTGACTTGTCAAAAATACAACACTGGATACAGCAAAATAATGTGCACAGTTCATTTAAGGTTACATTTTATCATCAATTAGCAAAATATGCAGCATTTTAACATCAATAAATCATTACCACACAAATGAGACCATCACTGAGAAGATTGGCAGCCTCTACTGGCCTGCATTTTATATTGTGTGTCGCCGGTTGGATTTGGAGGGAAAGCTGCCAGATTGCTTTACGGCACAAAACAGGAAGAGGGCGCTGTTCTTCCAGCGCTAACAGAGCTAAAGCTAGAGTTTCTGGCAGATGGTGGAACGTGTGACATGCCGATGGAAAAATCACTTCCAACATGTTTATCCTCTTCAGTAAAGCCAAAGACACCAGGGAGGGGGAAGGGGAGACAGGAAGTAAGGGGGATTATGGGAAATATGGTCCTAATTTTGAGAAACACTAGCACTAAGAATACCCTGGCGTGAGATAGAAGCTACCAACCGTCTCCACAATGGTCCATTTGTTGACGGTAATTACACCATGGTATCACAATTTAACAATGATATATTTCTGTTTAAAAATGCAATACACAGCAGCTTTAATAATGCAATCCTTGCCATGTGCGAGGGAGAAAACAAACTTTGGGGCTGGATTTTTTTTTGTGATGCACTATCATGTTGTAACATCCTGCGACTGCCATACTGTAGTAAATGTCTCCCAGCCACGGATCATTGAATGTGACAAGCTGATCCTGCTCTCCCATGTGTAACCTATTACAGTGTACATTGATTGGTTTCTTGCGGTTTAAGGCCCAATCCATGATCGAAATGAAGACAAAGGGCTAGACCTAATGAACAAAAACCAAAAGGTATCTCTTCACTCTGTGTTATTAACAGAGCTGTTACAGATCAACAGCATGGGCTAAACATGAGTTTTAAATGTCATTTGAAGCTGTAAGCGGATTATGTATGTATATTATGTTTGCAAACCATACAATCAACTAGACCTGTTGTATATTTTGAGTTATGATGCTCAAAAAGCCAAAAACTTGCAAAAAGGTTGCAAAAAGCTTTTTTTAGCTGCCTAAATAACAAAAACAAATCTTGGGCTGTTTTTTCAAAATTATTTTTTATTTGATGAAGGAATTCAAAGCCAGATGTAGCACTTAAAACTCAGCATTTAGCTTACTGGCTACTGGAGGAGCTTTTAAGCAAAGTACTTGCACTTGAGAATGTTTCTCAGCTCTCGAAGCCTCAATATTTATTCTCCTTGCCACTGTCTGGACGGGACATGCAGAAATATGAAACCGAAAATCATTTCAAAGCAACGTTATTTATTATCTGTGAACTGCAATTCGCTCGTAATGCCAGCGCAATAAGTAGCAGCTAACATAAACAGTTTGATACCACTAAGGCTCTCAAGCGATGACGGATGGCTACAACTATGCACTGAGACATTCTTGGTTTATGCAGGAGCCCAGGAGGACCATATTCATGCTGAATGCATTCCAGAGTAGCGACGCATCCCGGCATAAAACAAATGTATCCAAAACAGCCTCCTCCCACGCTCTCTCTCTCTCTCTCTCTTGCTCTCTCTCTCTCTCTCTGACTTAAAAAAAAAAACTCTCCAGTTTTTAACTTCTGCTATGTCAGAAACACCCTAACTGAGCACAAAGTGGAATTGTCTCTACCCACCAGACGTGCAAATCTCCTACGAGGGGGGTGGAAAGGCTGCATGCGATCAAGCAGCGCAGGGTATCGCGTGCATATCATCAGCACCTGCGGAATACTCCCGTTTCCAAAATGTCAGCGTGTTCAGGAACTGAAAAACTCGGTTGATTTCCCTTTTGAGATCCATGTATGTTTTGACAGACAGGGAACCAAAAAGAGATAGAGCAAGTTCATGTCATTCAAGCACATGGAATATATTGAATGATCATATTGCCTTCATTTCATGGAAATGCCCCCAATCATCACACAAACACACATAGACAAGCGCACACAAAAACACACATTTATTGTTCCATCCATAGCGCTGTATAGTAGATATCTCTGGCTCTACATCGTATTTTATCTTGCTCTCCCATAAAATGTGTTACGGGCCATATCTGTTTTTTTGAGGTCAAGCCTTGTAAATGTTGTATTATTTTGACATGGGAAAAGAGGCGAATAACTCAGGGGCCTGAACACATGATTCATATTTTCATAAGAAATTCTCCAATGCTTCCATTTCTGGTGGAAGAGGAGAAACGGTGAAGTATTTATCGCTGGTAAAGCCCGTTCGAGCTTGTTTGTTGAGGAATTTCTGACAGTGTCCACCAAAAAGGGAGGAACCACACCCTTTACTACCGTTCTCTGGACAGAAGGCCAGTCTTGAGCAACAGCTTATACATCGTTCGGCATATGTAAGAACAGATGGATCAAATTCTGCTTCAATTGCTCTGAGAGAGTTCAGTGTATTCCTGTGTGCGTGTGTGTGTAGAGGGGGTGAGCGAGAGAGTGCATGTGAGTTTTTATGTATGTGTTTAAAGCGACTTCATTTTCAAAAGTTCAACTTGAATTCTAGAACAATTTCAAGTATAAATGTTAGACTGATAGGGTTAGAATAATGTTTGACGATATATGAGGTCGATATTGGCCATTTATTAAATAGTGCATATCAGCCGGGCATGTTGTCTACTGTTGATATGATGGAGGTTCCTCCCTGCAATGAAATAAAAATGCTTTGGTTTTTTTGCACATTTTATTTATTCATTTGATTGTTTAGTTTTGTTTTTGTTAATGAATTCTTCATTTAAGGAACGTATTCCAGAGTTTCCCTACCATTGAGTAGTTACCATTGAATATTGTTACTATTACAACAGTGTTTTTTTGGTTTATGATCATTTCAAGTATAAGTTTATTCCAAAATTGCTCTTCAAACTCAAAGAGATGACAGTTAAAAATTCACAGTTTTGCTTTAACCAATGTGATGAGTATGGTGTTGAATGCGATTAACAAATAATATCCTTTTCATGTGCCTCTTCACTACGTGCTACAAAGATCCGCAGCGTAGCCAGAAAATATTGCTTTCATATGAACGAGGACAGAAAATGTAGTCATATCTTTATTTATGAGCCTTTCCTGGTGGATCCATATGTTTTCAGTTGCATTTGGCAGAGAACTTGTGGATTCCTGCTCGTCTCTGGTAATGGGGATTACAAGGCCATGGTTTATGTAAACAGCATTAGCATGCAGCCATGGCTGTTGGAGAGAGCCAGAGAGAGTGAGAGCACAGTAACTGTTCAATCCCAACACTTCCACTCAGTGTTGGGGAGTGGATTTGAAGTATTTGTGTATATTTCTCAGCCATCTGTGAAACTATTCCAATTGGTCACCATAAAGTATTTTATAACATAATAATAATAAGTTATGAGGAACTCATCAACTGTGAATTTGGGATATAGACTGGCTCATGAATTAAAATTTTTATATATAAATAATTTCTATTTGTCAGTGCTATCCTACTCCTTCATTAAAGTTGCTAAGTGTAGCATTTGTCAACATTAATGTAACATTGTCAAATGAATTGTGATACCTTTGTAAAATTACCGTAAACAAATGAGACCATGGTTGTAATGATTGGTAGCCTCTATCTCACATCACATGGTATTGTTAGTGCTAGTGTTTCTCAAAATTAAGACCACATTTCCCATTAAAGCTGTTGCTTCCTGTCCGCCTCTCTGGTGTCTTTACTGAAGAGGATAAGCATGTTGGAAGGGATTTTTTCATTGGTCTTTCACCATCTGGCGTTGCCAGAAACTGTGAAAGCTTTAACTTAATTTGCACTGGAAGAACAGCGCCCTTGTGCCGTAAAGCAATCCAGCAGGTTTCCCACCAAATTCGACCGGGGGTACACAACGTAAAATGCAGTACAGAGGACAATCTTCTCGGTGATGATATCACTCGTATGGTAATAATTTAAAATTAAAGTGCTAATGATTTATTAACGTTAAAGCTACATTATGTAACATTTTCATGATAAATAGACTATTTTAGATTGTAGTAGGGGCAGTGTAGCATGACTGAAGCAGGTCGCGGCCACAGGCACCTCCAAAAATGCAAAAGTATACCTTTAAAATCTACCAAGAACGTTTAATATGTAAAAATAAGATTTAAACAGATCATGGAGAGCCATATATTTTAAATTCCAGTTGTAAGCCATTGTTCATTATAAAGTAGACATCCTAGATAATGTGTTAAGCCACAATAGTCGCTTCTGTGCTAGTTTCTGGAAAATGCAACTTACCATTCCAGTGTGTAAAGGACCTTTGCTCTATTTTGGAAGAATGGCACCAAACATTTATAATGTTTATAATGTTAATGGGGATGGCAGATAGAAATTAAGGGATTGAAATTTCAGGAATTATATAACAATTACCAATCAGAAAAATAAGTCATTAGTTTACTTATCGCCTCTTCTAAGTATCAGTTTGAAATTGAGTTATCCAAAAAATAACGTTATATCCCAAAGTTGACTTTCTCTGAGTGGAAGTATCCCCACATCTTTTATTTCCTCCAGTAAAAGGACAACGAGAACATTGGACATCAATTTCCTGATTGTTCAAAGGGGGAACTGACATATCCTGATTTTAGAAGGAAGAGAGGATGAAATCTTTGGGGTGTAACAAATAAGTAACAGAACGAATAGTGTAACAAATTACTGCTCCCAGGAAGTAATAAGTCAAAAAATGACGGCTAAGCATTGCTCAAGCAGCATTGTAAAGTACAAAAAAAATTATCTTTCCTCAATAGATATGTCTTGCAGTTACCCGTAATGCTGTCCAACTGAACATATCACAGCAATCAGTCAGTGGTTTCAGGGAGTCTGTTTCCATGACATTGTATTAATTCATTTATCTGCCCCTTGGTTACTGAACAGACAGATTCCATCACTTAGTTTTGAAAGCCCCCTCAGTCTTTTTAATAGTTCAGGTTTGATTTGGTGAGTGGTAAAGCAAATACTCATCAACCCCCCTTCGCAAACTGGGGGTGGAGGTGTGACTGAAAGGTTGCCAGTTCAAAACCACATCAAAGTTGACATTAAATAAAGTTGGGAACATCTGGGTAAGGGAAGTGAAGTAGTTGTTGATTCCATTTCCTATAAAATTGCTATCGATGTGTCTTTGAGCGAGAAACCCTAGAGTGCATCAGTGGACAGTAGATTAGATTGTGGCCATACTGGAAAGCTATTAAAAGTATTTGGTTAAAAATGATTTAAAAATGATTTTTCAGACACGCTTCTACTTTGGAAACTTTGTTCAAAAGAGTGACCCACTATTGCCCTGCTAAGTCATACAAAAGTATTAGATGAACACCTTATCAAAGCTGTTACAAGGGTTGAATCAGCCACCAAACTGATTCAAACTAATGTTCAGGTGTTATAAGGTGAATGTGTTATAAACTGGAGTTCATGTAACATGATACCCACTAAGGCAGGGTAAAAAATTATATATTTTTTTAAGACGGCATTTCTTGCTGCCATGATCTGCTTTTTATGTTCATTTTGGTCCTTTTTGGGGGGCAAATTGTATTGAACTTCAAAATAGTTGTTTCTGCACTCCACTTACTGTTTGTCAAGGCTTTATATCACGGATGCACCAATGGCTTGGGTTTTAGAAAATGCACTTTAAAATGCACTTGCCTTAAGGTTTAAGGCAAGGCACCACAGGTGAAAATAACAATTTTGCCTGGATTGGTAAAGATATTTTGCTCCTATAACTGCTGTAGTTTCATGTAATATACAAAAGATTCATCATAAATAAACATAAATAGCTAAATTATACATTTGTTTACCAGCTCTGTCAAGCACAAAATGAGCTAAAAAACAAACAAAAAAACTTTATCAGTCACATTTCCCTTGTCTGCAAAACACTTTTTTTGTGTACCTGCTTTGACCTGCTGGTAAATTACAGAGGCGCTTTTTTCATGGTTTGTCAGTCTATTGTATGGAGAATTTAACATGGTATATTAGTATATTTAACATAGTATTTTGTAACTAATTCATTAAAAAGACATTTTTACAAATTACCCACCATTTAGTTGTTCATCGGAATGAAACAGTAAAAAGCTCTCTGACTATCCAGTGCAAAAGTACCCTGATACACAAATATGTGCATTTTTGATGAAAAAATAGCTAATTTGAATATGTTAATAACAACAATAACATAAATGTCATAATAAAAGTGTTTCTAGTTGTGTCCATATTCATCATATAATAAAAAAAAGATAATTTTCTATTCACCTGCTGTGCTTTGCCATAAAGGAAATTTTAACAGCTTTCACAAATTCCTCAAGATTTTATATTTTGGCTGCATGTTGCATTCATCCTTAAGTTGTACCATAACTCACCCTCAGATCATTATGCACTGACAGACTGAACGAATGGGACTTCTAGAGTGACAAGTTCCTCAACACAATGAGTGCTGGTTATCTCACACCCAGATTAGGTTTCTTCAACTAGAAATGAGTGACTTAACGCTGCACGCTGTTACTGTCACATTTCATTTCACAGATGACTGCAGCCTCCTCCTCTGGGCACCCAGCTCCTGTGGTTTTTACTGTTTGAGCCAGGTGTCTAAGCTAACATTTGATTCCAATGGGCAATTTCCCGCATTATTGTAATCAATGAGCTAATAATTGACATGGGCGAAGAGATTCGTTCCTCCTCTGGACAACTTTAATCACTGACAGCAGCTCAATTTTGCGCAATTAGACAAATTGTCCTAAGTTGAGGCAGATGGGGATAGGCTCAGATGACAGAGGCAACTCCCTCACTAGATGGATATTAGACCGTTCTTTTTTTTTTTTTTGAGAAGCAGAAGGGGCTGTCAACCCTCAGTATTATATTAACCCCCCAAGACAGCACTGAGAAGATAGAAAGGAAAAGTGAGGAGAAAAGTGATGGAGTACAACAGGAGCCAAAAGTCACATCTACGTTCCAAATAATATTTTACTAATTAATGGTGACTGGTATTGTGAATGTAATCATAATAATGATAATAATGATAATGATTAACAATACATGTTATTTTACAAACAACCGAAGAAATAAAGAAACAAACAAAGAAATAATGAATAATAAATTAGAAATGAATAAATACATTACAAAAAAATGGAATGAAAAAGAAAGCTGATACAAAATGAGAATAAAAAATAGACTTAAAAATTATAACAGGGTTAAAACATTATAAAAAGGCTTTGCTGCACAAGTGAGTTTTAGGAAGTGATTTAAAAATCAAATTGATCTGGCTAGGTTGTTCCAAATCCTGGGAGCTCTGACAGCAAAGGCCTGGTCACCTTTTATTACAAGCTGAGTCCTAGGAAAAACCAGTAGGACTCTGCCAGAGGACATTGGTAGGCCTGGTATGTAGCTGGGGGCTAGACCTCATTGTGCCTTTAAAGTCATCAGTAACATCTCAAAATCTGTTCTGTTAACCATCAGACAACGAACAGTGTAGAACTGCTAAAATGGGGTGATTATGATCCTGTCTTCTTAATCTGGCAAAAATGCAAGCAAGACTGAACAATCTTCTTAAACTGATCATTAAAACAGAGGTCTGAATCAAATACCACACCCAAATTCATAGCTACAGGCTTTACGTTGTTGGATAAGTTTCCAATATTGTGTTGAATCTGGTTAATGGAGTTTGGGGGGGCAAACAGTCTCACTTATTTTCATTAAGTTGGGGGAAATTTTGAGATATCCAGCGCTTAATATCTAAAAGGCAATTCGTCAAGTTAGTGAGGATAGTACTGGAGTCTTCTGGTTTTATGTTTCATATATATCTGTGTCATCTGCATAACAGTGACAATTAATCTTTTATTTACAGATGATGTCACCAAGCAGAAGAACAATAGAGGGCCTTGCTGTAGAAGAAGTGGAGTTATCCAACACAAAAGAGAAAGTTCTATTCTGAAGGTAAAATTAAAACCAACAAAGCTGTCAGCCCTACACAATTTTCCAGGAGATCAAGCAATATGTTGTGATCAGCCATGTCAAAGGCTGAATCAGGATGGAACAGCAGGGGGGAGGTCATTAGAGCAGCGTCTGTACTATACTGCTATGCAGGGCTCTAAAGTAGTCAAGTCTGGACCTATGGGTCCAAGGTGTTGCTGGTTTTCTATTCTACCAGGTAGTTTTCATTCCAGCTGTCTAATCAGGGCCTGATTTAGACCTGAGAAGCCAGGTGAATGCAATTAACCAGAAATCAATGAGGTATTTATGATAGATAAAATGTTTGTGCCAATGGTACCACAGACCTGTTTGAGCAATTTGGTCAGTTGCAGGGCAGCCTAGGAAAGGCCCTGGGGAAGGAGAATGTTGCACCTAATATTATCCAACATATGAAAGAAATACTCCAGAAACTCTGTGTCTAACATGTGCCAAGTAATGTCTGTCAAACATGATATCTCAGGTGACATCTCAGAAACCACTGGTCTGGTTTTGACGAAACTTGGAGAGATGATGCATCTTTGCACAGTGTTCCAGTGTTTAAAAGAAATACTGACTGGCCTACTAAGCGCACTATAATTAAAGGTCAAAATTTTTAACTCAAACATAATATATCATGGATCACTGGTGTGATTTTGACGAAACTTGGAGGGATGACACATTTTGGCACTGTGTTCTGGCATTAAAATGACACTGATTGGCCTGATGGGTGCTCAAACAATGAAAGGCCCTAACCCCTACACCGTAAGTCCGATTGACATGAAACTTGCTACACAAATCCAGCAGGGCGTTCTCATATCAAATTCTGAGTTATAGGTACCAAAAGTAATGCACTGTAATTTTGTATGACATTCTGCGAATCAAGTGCAACATTAGGCGGAGCTCACGACATGAAACAAGCAGTAGTTTCCTCTCATGATTGAACTATGCCTATAACATGACTTACCCCAACTTTAACCAAATTGTTTTGTTAACCCTTACCTTTACTGAAGTTGTTTTAGTTGGCTAACCTTAACTTGGTTTTGTTTTCAGAGATACAGCGGATAGTGTATTTTATTGAGCTTACAGTGCCATGGGATACAATAGATAAGGCATATGAAAAGAAAATGCTTAGGTATACTGAGTTGGTAGCAGAGGCAACACTGTTGCAAACTGAGGCTGCTAATAGCATAGATGGCATAGTTGGCTTGTCAGCTTGTATCGTGCTATCTGACAGAGCATTTGGTAGTAGCATGGTTGCTGGTATACTGATTATTTAGAGTGCTAATATGTTGGCTGGTTAGCCTTAGTTGTCTGTAGCATGTATTGTTGTCTGTATGAATAGCTGATGTGTAATGTCTGAATAGCTTATGATTAAGACAGGAGTTGTGTAACATGATAGTTAAGACATGGTAGCCGGACTGGAATGCGACTCACTGTTCTCCACTCCTAGTGTAATTATTTACTGATATAGTTTGGTTCCTGATGTGCTGCTCTCTTTAGCCAATAATGTTGGTACAATTCAGTTTGAGCGGGCTGTTCCAAGCCAACAGTGTCAGCCGTCCCGTTAACTTATTGTTGTTGAAATCAATAGCGAGTTCAGAAATTGAGTCATGTTGGGAATTAGGGATAAAGCTAAGCATACGTACAGGGTAATGCAGGTAATGTAGTTTTAGTTGTATTTCATGTTGTGAGTGGGTGTCAAACACGTGGTACTGGGACACATGGTACTGGGACACCAGAAATCACTGTTGAGCCTTCTGGAGGTGTCCTGGGCCTAAATCAATGAAACATCTGTGATGGGAGGAGACCACTTGATAACCCCATGTCATACCTATACTCAACACACTCAACCCTGTAGCATTTAGATTGGGCGGCTAGTGAATGAAGCTGCTTGTTTGATGGTCCTGTTGATTTTTGGTGGTAGAGCCTGACGTCCTAGATGGCAACAGTGAGCAAAAGGCTAGTTCACAGAATCACTCTGTCAAACTGAAAAACAGCAGCAGCTGACTGGCACTGCGGCGGGTGAACACCATAGAAAAGTGAACTCATGAGGAGTCCAACTACTTGACAATCTAAATCTAGCACTGTTAATGGTGATTTATGATTTATTGTAGTAGCATTATGATTATAGATGGGGGCCAACATGGAAATTCCATATTGTAATAAGTTGCACTTTACCAATTAAGATCATTTTATGTAAAGGACTGTTGGTCAGTGAAATTCCTTCGGTAGTCAATTGCTCCACATGTTTGACTATTGTGATGTATTTGGAGTGGGTTTTCTGTTGCAACTAATTTAGATGCTGTTCTGCATCTGTATCCTCTTGGATTGGTGCCTACTACTGATTATAATAGACTGTAATAACAGTTTATGTGGATGTTATCCAGGGAGATCTTATTTTGTGTGACACTGTGTAAAAGGAATCTCATTGTATAAATGTGTACCATACTGATAAAAAATGCCTTCATTTTGTGTGTGATAAAAATCCTGACACATACTAAGGAGCCATTCTCATTCAGCGAACACCTTTAAATGGTTGTAATCAACTTCTCACCCAAACAAAATCACATCGGTAGCGAATCAAGGAAGCTGATTGGCTGTTGGCGACCAATGACCGCAGAGTTTCCCTGGTCACTCAGCTCTATAGGAAAGGAATGGACTTCCAGTGATGTGTTGATTGTGTTGCTCGCAGTGTGAACGCACAGTTACATGCAGTCAGTTTTGAAATTTACGGCATGATTAGGTGCCGTAATCCAATATGGACCACAAGCATACAAATCTGTAAATCACTGGACCTGCAGCAAGTCACTGGGCCTGCATCTAATTAACCATTGTGCTTCCTCTTATCTCTGAGGCAGTATGTGAGCGCTTTGTCAGCATCTGCAGAGATCAGACATCACATGCCGAATTTGTCACTTTGAACTGTGGGTACATTAGTAACACTAAAGCTATGAAAATGTGTTCATGCACATTCACACAGCACACATTCATCAAAGCTCCTTCAAAAGCGTACAACCCCTGAAGCCAGGGGGAAACACGGGAACCGTTTCAACATCAGGCCACTCTCCCGTTGTTTTAAGATGAATTACGATGTCTTCCCCTTTTCAGCTCCACAACCCAGAGGAGGTAAGGTTTTGGAAGGGCACAAAATTGAATATTTTCGGTAATAACTTATCTCTATGTGACAAACTAGGATTGTGGGGGGGGGGGCAGGCATTTGGAAAGAAAGGTGTAAAATGTCTCACTCATCAAAGCATGAGAATAAATGTATTGTTGTGGAGACTTGAAGAAAAACATACAAGAGCCAGCCGGTATTGTCAAGACTAGCTTTGTAATGGACCTTTGTATTTTGTAGATTCTGTTTTTTGTGATACTGTTATGCTGCTGCAACCCCAGAATCCCCCCCTGCGGGATTAATAAAATATCTATCTACTATCTATCTATCACTGACAGCCTTGTAAAGCAGCACAGTTGAAATAGTCAGTCTTGTGTAAACAACTCCACACCCAGGTGAAAAACTTAAAGCCTTTGGAAAATGATTTCCTACTCAATTTGTTGTCAGCTTTACCTTAGCTTTGCTTCATCTCTAGATGACCAATGATGACTGATCAATAAGCCTAATTTTAAATGGTAAATTAATACTGTATGTCATGAGGTCATTCTCTTATTTCATTTATGGAAAACAGTCAAACACAGGTACTGGTAACGGTAAAGATATTACGTTAGAGATACTACCAATGCTACCATGTAATTATTAAAATGTGATTTGAGTGGGTGCACAGCAAATCTTGTGTTAATTTTTCATGGACAATTATTTTGATTGAAGAGTTGCTTTTCCACTCAGAGCAGACGTGGCTCTGGCGTGGCTGTTAAACTATCTAAAAGGGTTAAATTAACTGTGATGGCTCTGGACTTGAAAAAACACTGGCATAATTTAAAGCTGACCATTCTGCTGAACCTATAACAGTGACTCAACATATAGCCAGTTCATGAAGGTTTTACATTTTGCACACAGGAAATTTTTTATGTTTCTGGTTTCTTTGGAATAAACAGAAGAAGAACTGGGTAGTTAGCATGAGCAGTGATAGCCACCGTGGCTAAACAGACAAAGAAAAAGGCGCCACCTACAGAAACTTCATCAACAGAAAGTCAAGAGGAAAAAGACGTCACAGTACACACACTGTTTGATTGACAGGTGATCTCTGGGAAGTGCAGTGCAGAAACACCACAGTGAGGCTGAAGACAAAGATGGAGACTAAATAAATAAGAAAAAAAACGTGTGGATTGTGGATTACCATTTTAAAAGATTACATTTCATGGATGGAAGGATACCCAGCCAAATCGCAATAATTGATTTCAAAGAAGTCCAAGGAAATAGATGGACCTGGTAATGTAAATTCAATGGCTGCTTTGCACATCCTGTATATATGCTGTAAATTCACATATTTGTTGTATTTTTCTCATGTTATATAAATTGCTTATATTGTTTCGTTATTTTTTGCTACAATTTTAATATTTTCATATTTTTTTGTAGATTGTCATATTATACATATTTTCATTCATGTCTTTGTCTCAGTATGTTCTACTGGTGTTTTGTTTTTTGCACACCCTCCATTTCTACTGAATATGCTCTGGTGTTGTAATTCCTGGTTGTGTTTAAATACCCCTTCCATTAAATACCCATTTCATTCTTAGTGATATTCTATTTTTCCTTTGGTGTAGTTTTTCTTATGATAATTACTCTGGTTTGCGGTGTATTTAAAAGCAACCCACAGATATTGTAGCTCAGACATCTGAACTGACAATATAACCAATCAGCCATGAATAAATATATAAATATATATGTATGTATGTATATGTATGTAAATATCTAAATGTTATATTCTACTCACTGTGCATACCAGGACTTTTGCCCCACATTTTTTGTCTCCTTGATCTGCTTTTTAGGAGCTTTTTTATCCTTTTCGGGGGCAAAGTCATTTGAAAGTGAGTAACTCAATTGAAATAACACATTGCATATTGGCAAATAAACACTCAATTTGTACCATCAAGATTTGTTTTAACTTCTTTCCCACTGCTGGAAACTGGCGGCAGGCCTCACAGAAGAGGATAATGCCTTTTCCCTTCTCTGTCCCCAACCAGTCCATCTTCCAGCCCTCCAGTGATGAGTTCTTTACCATGTTTTTATTTTTTGTCGACGTAGTGGTTCGTGTGGGGTCGGCATTTTCAACATTTTCTACTGCTTCGGGGCTGTGTACGTTCACAAATCCGCTCCATTTTTCTCATCAAGAATGCGCTGGAAAGAATCTCCTGGTCATAGGCTCCCATGAATCACCTACGGTGGCAGACAATAGATAGATGCATTATTGCAGGAATATATGACAACTCAATGACAAAACTGTGGACGGGGTGAAATGCAAAAAAGGCTCCTCCTAATCATTTTTTTGCTCCCTCATTTTTAATATCACGGGCATTTATGAACTTTTAAGGCCCCTGTTAATTTAGGATCCTGGTGCATGCTTTCCACATTGATAAGTTATAAGCACGCCAAATGCAGCTTATACTGTTCAGCAGTGGAACAGAGTGCTCCTTCATGTTTCATGATACATTTGTTCTATTACAGTTTTGATTTTAATTCTATGAAATGAGCTGCTTTCCTGAAGGAGCACAGACACATTCATACCTGAGACATTTGGTACAAGATGATTTGTACTTTTGGTTACTGAGTAAACTACACAGGAGCAGCAGCAACCTATACACAGGCCATCAAGAGTAACTTTCAAGTACATTTCAGTCAATCAATCTGATGTTTTTGATGTCAAACTCCTTGTTCCACACAAGTTCAGCATAACTCACCCACTCACTAACCCATTTCAGAGTTATGAGGAAAACCAATGACTTATAGAGTCTCCTAGGTGGATCTGCACTTTATTCCCCGCTTTACACAACTTGGTCAAAACGGGGACACTGTGGGGAAATCGTTGGGGCTCCAGCTCTGGAACTGGCCGGGGGGTTGAAACCAGATCCCCTTTTAGAGCCATTTACAAAACAACTTTTCTTTATAATATAATTCAGTGTTGATCAGAGCCCCGCTGAGCCAGCAGGCTGCAGAGGCATTTTTAATTGTTGCAGGTGGTCTGGCTTGGGGAACATAGCTGTGATGCTCAGGGATCTGCAAATAAAACTCCAAAGCATGCATGTGAAAATGGGTACACAAACAAGAGAACTGGTTCCAAGACAGCTGTGTCTGGGAGTGATGTGCCAAGGTTATGGGCCTGAGGTAACAGCGTGGCCTCCTTTCGTCTTATGTCACCATTTTAGAGAGGCTTTAGAAAGCCACTGTGTATTGCAACTGTCTGCATAATGATTACCCTGTCCAGGATTTCATGGAGGTTTTTTTTTGTGACTATCGAAACCAAAAATGCTTGAATTTGCAACAGGTTTTCTCTAAACTTGCAATGCAATTTGCAGAGTTTTAGGCGTTTTTTGCCGTAAAATTGATGGAATTGATAAAAATTGCAAATCAAGAAAAATTTAACTAAAGAGATATTAATAGATATTATAAAAATGTATAGTTTCATTTAAAAAGTCTATTTATGTTTCCCTCTGACCAATGGGATGCAAACCAAAGGCTCAGGATAAATAGAAACTATGCATGTTAAATGAAAAGCAAAGTGCACACATATGAAACAGTTTGTTGCTGTCTGATTTAATGGAAAAGGGAAAAAAGGGAAAATGATTGGCAAAAATCACGCAATGCTCTGTTAATTTGGCCATTTTGTGTGTGTGTGTGGGGGGGGGGGGGGGGAAAGGG
>CABFOQ010052896.1:7750-27339 GCA_900660455.1 Gephyroberyx darwinii
CTTTTTGGGGACATGCAAATCAAACGATGAGGAAATACAACACAATACCATAAAGCGATGACAAACATAGATGTATAACAAAGCAAAGTCCCATCACAGGAAGTTACCTGTTCAAGTCACGCATCATAAGGCTTTGGAAATCAGAGGACATCAGACGGTTGAAAGATGGACGAGAGAAAAGCCGGTCCTTCGGTCTGTCTGGCTGGTGATTTGTTGGCATGTGGAGTTGAGGGTTCCTCAGGGCTACGCTGATGTCATTCAGCAGCCGCGGGAGGGGTCCGAGTTTAAGGATTGCATCCTGTGGCGTGAAAACATTTTGAGTCAAGGAATCCTAGCTTCCTATGCACATATGCCACATAGCATTTATTCATTCATTCAAAAACACACAATTAAACACATAGAAAAAACAATAAAACCACGTAACAAAAACATTAAAAGAAATTGCCGCAGCATAGGCAGTGAGTCAATAGGGAGTCAATTTTTTTTCAACTGTTGGCAAGTCAATATATTGAGATTAACAGTAGAAATTAGAAAACTGAGTTATCTGGATCCACCAAGAGAATCCACAATTTTATTTTATGATTATAAGAGAGAGAGAGAAATCACGTCTAGTGTTCGGTTAAATTTGATATTTTATATTTGACATTCCTACCTTGCTAAGCTGGCCCATGACTTCCCATAGTAAGCTGTGGAGCATGGACAACTCTCGGCCGAGGTCAATGTAGCCCTCAAACCCCCCAGCATTTCCTCCAGTCTCCATGTTGGAAATCTCATAGAGAAACTGCTGCATGGAGCCCCACTCCATCTCCAAGAACTCATTCATGAAATACAAGTATTCCTCCTTGGGTCCGAACCTGCACATTATAATGATTATAATGACAGGACAAGTGAAGATAGATAATAAGGAGAGGACATGTATAAGGGTATAGATCTATGGTTTACAGTTTACGTGTGTAGGAATCCCTGAAGTCCAATGAAATCTGATTGTAAACTGTTACATACTGAACTCCAGAAGTATTTGGACAGCAATTCACTCTTTATGTTGGGGTTCTGCACCTTATTAGTTGGTACACCCAGTCAAACTTAAAGTTTGCAACCCTTAAACACCACCACAAACTTTTGATATCTTAATTTCAGGTGCCCCTTTAAGCCAACAAAACAATTTGAGCAAAGGTAATAATAAATGTCACTGTTGAAATGTTTTTGGAGCTCACTGTAGGTGAGAAACAATTTATTTGTCCAATAAATTAAGGTTTCTACCATTGCAGTCAAAACATAAAGTGCCTGTTTCCATGATGTAAGTCTGTGAAATGCATCCGACGTACCAAATGCGTCAACTTATGTAAATCTAAAAATGAACTGAATCAAATAAATGAAATGTTCTAGCTAGCGTGACAGGACGGAGGAAGGTAGTGACTCACTTGCTGAAGCTGGCCAGGTTCTGCATCACCTTGGCAATAAGCGTGAGTGTGCGGGAAGTGCGTTCGGCGGGGTATTCCTGCGTCAGGTTGAACAGGGAGGGGGACATGATGGCAGGGCACATGAAGCGAAGAAAGAGGGAGGAGCTGATGAGGCTGTCAGCGAGATCTTCCCTTCCACGTTCAGCACATCTGGCTCTCCACGAGGCAAACACTTCCTTCAACTCCCGAGGAAATATGCTGAAACAAGAATTGGATTTTATTACCCACTGTCAAGGAGAAGTACAAAATAAAATTCACTAGTTTATCCAAAGTTTAAGAAACTACAAATTCAAAATAGGAAATGTGCATATTTTCTTCTATTTTACAAGATCAATGAGAAACCATATGTGCATTTCTGAGATAATATTATATTAAATCATTTCTGGTTAAAGCTTTTTTGTACGAGCCCTAAAACTGACCAAAGAGAGTTGATAATCTTGCAGAGTGCCAGCTCACAACACATGCGAAGATTGGCCTGATGGTCAGCAAGGACTGACGGCGGGACACGCATGGGGTCCACCTCACAGTTCTCCTCAGACTCGTATAAGGCTCGAATGAAGTCACCTGCAAGATGGACATCACAGTGTTAGTATGTTTCACAAAATCACACGCATTATACAAATAGTTCAGCTCTAACCAACTTTTAGAGCTGGAAGCCAATACACAGCTGCACCTATGTTTAAGCCCTTTCCGATTTACTTAGATGTGAATCCAAGTGTGAATTTCTATCCCCATTAACATGATAGTTACATGTCTAGACTAAAAGATGATCATGGCATTGAGAGGAAATGTTTAGAGGAGCTAAAAGGTGGATAAACAATAAGAAAACAACTAAAGAAACAAAAATACAAGTAACAGCCATATTTTGTGCTTCTCAGTAACACTCAGTAAACAATTGAGTGAATTTAACCATACAACCACTATTTGTATCATAATTAATAGTGTGATAGTTATTGTTAAACATATTTACTATTTCTTCTTATGACATTCAGACTGCTCTTTAGCCAAATATTACTCTAAGATCCAGATGAATCTGCAATTCATCATCTGGTTCTCTGATTTCTGCTACACAAGTTCTACCAAAATGTAACCACCACAAGGAATGAATTTAATAACTGTAGGTCAAATAACCTCAAATCAACATCACATTAATTCATGCTACATGAGGATGATTTTTGACCAACAAGAAGAAATCATTGTGGCTATTACAACCAAACCATGCATTCCACTTTCTTGAGACTACTCTAAGGCCAAAGAACCATCTAAAGCAGGAAGTCTTCTTTAATTTGTATGTATTTAACCTTAACCTAACCTTGTTATGCATTTAACCTTTATTCAGCCGAAGCCTATCTGCATAATAATAATAATAATAATATATTTTTAAAGGAGATCTGGCCAAGGAGGCAACAGCAGAGAGTTATAGGCAAAAACAAAATCACTTAACAGCCAACTGTGCGTCACCTCATACCTTCTGTGACAGTCACTAGCATGGCACACGCTGCCTTATCTGCAGGGGTCCAGGCTGTAACACTTTCAGCTTAGTCAATCTGCCAGGCTCATTAACGGTGTGACCATTTCTATTCATTTTATCAAACCAAGTGAAACTGGGAACTAGGCTGAATATATGATTTCTTCTTCCCTGAAAGGGGAAAAGCAGTTATATCTATGGTTGCCCCCCTGAAGCACTTAAATTGCTTGATGAAGATAAAGTATAGTTTATAAAGGAATACTCTAGGCATTATGTATGACACAGGGTAGCACAGGGCTTCCCCTTACATGCAAAGTGCTAACAAGCGAGACTGAAGTCTTCAAGAGGGTCTGCTGAAGGTGCATTCAGAGAACTAGTTCCCTTTCAATCAGTTTGGTTCAACACAACTCATAGGAATAGCAGATGTGCCTCCAGCTTCAGACACTTCCCTCCTTCAGGGAACTGGAACAGTTGGGTTCACCTATACCTGGAGCATTACCTATAGCATCCTTGAGGTATCGGTGACCTATCAGTTTGAGGTACTCTTCTACAGCCTTTGTAGCAAGCGTGTTCTCCCGAAAGATCAAATGCTCCCGGTCCATGAATCGATCCACCTCACACATTGCCATATCAGACAGGAAATCCTGAGGAGGGATTATACTTTCAGTCCCGGAAACTGGTCACTGCATCAACATGCAATTTGGTGTGCATTCAAATCATAGCAACAAAAAATTGTGTCACATTGTTGTTGTTTCCTATCAGTCAATTTTACTGACATTGCACAGAACTATGGGTAGTTGTTCTTTCTGGTTATCTTTTTTCTGATTTCCTGGCAATGAAACAAGCTACCAAACAGCAGGTTGGGTGGCTGCTCCCCATCTTACCTTGGTCTTTCCTGTGCTTTGAAGGATGTGCACCAGGGCAAATGCCACCTCCTCTTTGCTTTTGACACTCAACAGTGGCTCCAGAACTGCACACAGTGTTCGGTAGTTGTTGGTAATGTACTCAGCAAATTCCTTGTACAGCTCCATTGGGAGGATACTCATTGTCTGGTAGCGAGACTTAACACGGAGGGAGGCGTTGATGACTTTGCCACTTCCAACACCACCGCTTTTGGCCAAAACACTGGACTGTATTACCGGGTACCACTGCTCTACAAACTGTCTGCCAGTGATGCTGGAGATGGGGATGCTGACCAGGCCGAGGTACGTGCTCTTTTCCTACATTAGAAATCACAACAAAATAGATTTAATGTCATATTCTGTCATATTCTGCCCCCATAAAATGAGTGTTAGAAGAATTATCCTTTAAGTTCATTGGCAAATATTTGCTCAACTCTCAAGTCTGTTACTCAGACTATATAGTCTGGGTTTGGTTGCAGTTATGGATCTTGAACAATAACTAATAACTGTGTGCCCTTTATGCCAGTTAAACTAAAGCTATTGTGTTGATGAATCAGCACACAATTCATATGAATGACTCATACAAATCACTTTTTACCTTGCGTCTTTTTTTGTCAGTTTCCTTGTAGAGGTGCAAACGAAGGCTACGGATGGTAGGCAAATTGTTGAATTCAAAATGCTCGCCCCAGAAGACCGTGTCTGTACGGGGTTTGCTGGTGGTACGTGCATAGAGCATGTCATCCAGACACAGCTCACAATAGTAACGTTTCTTTGTGGGAAGGTCTCGGGCCTCAATGATCCACAACTTAAGCACATTGTCCACCCTTCTACTGTTATCCTGAAAAAGTAAGCAGGCATTTTTTTTGTACAGTTCTTATTTACTTAGGTTAGGATCTTCAAATAAAATATTAAGTGATCAGGTGTTTGTGGTTCAGATAAACAACATTCTACTGTATATCATTTTCAATTATCGAAGCTTCAAGTGCAATTTTTTAGTTTTTTTTTTTACCTTGTTAGGTTTGACAGCTCGTTGCAAATTTTCAATCCACTTGTCCCTCTCTGAAGCTGAACGACACGCAAAACATTTCGTCCCTGAATTGGTGGTCACCTGCAGGCAAAAAATATAGACTCAAACATGTCAATTTGTAAATTCATACAGATAATCCCTGTACATAGAATATGAGTGAAATATTCCATAAACCATTACAAAGTCACTTAATTTTTTTAATGTCAGCTTCATCTTAATTTCTCTGAATCTCTATGTGCTTCAGTATGCTTTGGTCTTTTTTCAATGGGTAAAATACCATGTTCTGTTATTCTCTTACTAAATTTATTGTCCAACTTTAAACAGACTGAATACCAGTGTACCATTAGACGCTGTTGCCAGAGGAGTACCAGCCCTCCTATTCAAATGATGCAAACATCATTTGAGGGGATGGAATTCAAGCAGCTCAAAAAAAGTAATTAACTCTAACCAATACAACTCTGGTCAATTTGAATTCAGGGCATGATAATGTCACCACGTCCTTATCAACTCAGGCAAAACCAATTTATTGTTATCAAACAAACTGTGGGAGTAATATTTCTAGAACTTAAAACAAGATATAATGTGATGAGCATTGAACAAAAACAAGACCTCATCTGAAAAAAAAAATGGTTTCTGGATTTAGTTACCATGAGTAAAAGAGCATTGTGGGAGCATCTGAATCACTATATTGGGCATGGCATAATGTGGTTGCTCCGGGCTTCATCTTCATTAATTTATCTTTTCATATGAATACATTTTTGGGGTAGCTATATATATATATATATATATATGGAGTTAATAAATAATATTCACGGTTATAGAGCTTAACAGTGAGATAAGAAGAAAAGGGAGAAATCCAGGGATAGGGAAGCAAAATCATGAAAAATGAAAAGGTTAGACCATTGTTATAAGTACCTCAAAGCAGTATTCCTGCCCTAAAATGCTGGAATGAACAGGTTTGATTATGGCATCTTCATCCAAAACTAGGTCCAAAGCCTCTGCTGCACTGCTAGGAGAAAGTAGGGACTCATGGGAGTGGGATTCTTTGAAGCTCTGCATCAGGCGTGTCCTGGTGAGAGAGAAGAGGTTTATTGACATTCAGTATTCAGCTATGTCCGTCTTTAGTTAAACAATCCAGAAAGATTTTCACATAATGCAAAAGGTGCCATTACAACTTCTATCTAAGCCTCATGATTCTCAAAAATCTTATTGGAGTGCTTTGTAAAGATACAGTTACACCTATCATTTCAATATGACTTTTGGAGATCCAGTCCGATTGTTATGAGTTATATAGAGAGGTTAAGACTACCAGGCTTTAGGTTGTGGTGCCTGTAATTTGGTCTGTTGTCTTGGCTCATGTGGCCCTTGACAGTATATGTGATGTAAATACCAAAGATAGAGAAGCTAGAGAGGCTAGTTAGCTCATATGTTAAGAAATGGCTTGGAGTCCCACAGCATCTTAGTTTGTGGTGTTGTACGGGCAACTACACATATCTAGCCTAACAGAGGAGTTCAAATGTGCAAACGTAAGATTGGAGATGACATTGACTGTCTAAAGACCTAACAGTTAGGAGTGTAGAACATACTGTATCAATGGGACGAACATTAAACCCAAGAGAAGCAGTTCAACAGGCACAGTCACCTCTCAGACATAGGGATATTGTAGTGCAGGTGTGGCAAGGGCCCCCGGCTTAGGGCTGATCATAGGGCAACAAGGACAAGAAAGGTGGTTGTGGAGCAAATACATTGGCAGGAGGAAGCAGCAAGGTGTGCCAAGGCTGTCTCCCAGACAAAGCAGGGTGAATTGGGGAAGTGTAGAGTGGAAGAAACTTGGCTGGAGGGAGTTGTGGGTTATGGAGGCAAACCAAATTAGATTCATTATAGGTGAAACCTATGATGTGCTTGACTCTACCCCAAATGTCAGTCAGTGGGTAGGTGAGGACCCTTCCTGTCCTCCCTTAGGGCCAGGCATAGCCACTCTTAGACATATTTTGTCAGGATGTAAAATGAGTATGTTCCAACACCTGATACACCTGGCAACATAACCATGTGATGAAATGTCAATTGAGAGCAAATGCTTAGAAAGTCATTTGTCAGCTGATAGAAGGGAAGCTATGGAGCTGAAACATTGGGTTCAGCTGGCTTGATTCATGACTGATTCATGATTGATTTTCTGAAATGTCTGTGGAGAAAATGAATGGAAAAATTACTTCTGGAACCAGGGGACACTGAAAAGGTGGGGTGGGCACATTTCAGCTCTATTAAAATTGGTTTTGTCCGCGAGGGAGAAAAGATTAGGTGTGAAGGATTTTTGGGCAGGTGTATTGTCGAGAGGCTGAGAGTGGGCAGAGAGACCGCTAATAATCCTGCAGGAAGTAGTGAGCACTAATTTCAAGCCAGACTTAATGTTGTGGTCAGAGGTGTGAATCGTCTAGTTTGTGGAGTTGACGGTGTGTAGGAGGATGCTGCACATAAGGCATTTGAAAGGAAAATGCTCTGGTATACTGCGCTGACATCAGAGGTGGAGCAGCAGCACCACGTGGAAGTGGGATGCCGAGGGGCTTGTATCGAAGTCCACTTTAACCCTACCGGCTGAATTAGACATGCGTGGGCAGAGCTTAATGCAGGCAGGAAAGGCTATCTCTGAGGCACCGGTGGGAGCCAGTGAGTGGCTGTGGTTGAGGAGAAAGCAGGAGGTACAACGTCACTAAAGTAGTTACCCTTGAGTGTTACAAGATAAGGAGTGTTTCCTGCTATATTTGGTTTGGTTTGCCGGTGTATTGTTTAGTTTGTCGTATGCCTCTACAATAACACTTTGGTTAGTTGGTTAGTCCTTTTTAACATCTGAATTGGGCTTCTGTATTGATATTGGGCAAAGGATTATTTCATCTCATCCTGTGTTTTGGTAAATGAGACAATCCACATCTCTGGGCGTCCACATCTGGCCTGAAAATGTCCATTATGCAACTCCCACCGCTGTATTTTTTTAAAATCTGTGTCAGCATTACATTTTCCAACTCTGCCTCTCCCTCTCGACCTCTTCAGGATGTGGTCTCATTCATCTGAATACAACGCAAGCAAAATCTGTCATAGGAGCATCTAAACCTGTGACTTATTGCATAATCAAATGATAAAAATCCCATTGAAATGATAGGTGTAACCATAGCCCAAGATTAAAGCAGTTCTACTGGACTGTCCAAGTTTGGACCTCTTAGGATTAATAACAATAATAGATATGATGGATTTAAATTAGACTTCCTGTTGTATGGGCAATCTAAAAACATAAACAAACATGTGCTTTTATAAGTCTTCACATCATGAACCCGTTTTATACTCAAAAAAACTAAACTGCAGATATAAATAGTTATACAACTACTTAAGTACTAAATCGGTTCAACTACCTTTTGAATGTCGGAAGAAGTTATACACTTGTAACAAGTCACACCTCTCATGGCAGCACTGCATTGACTATCAATATCACTCAATTGAACTTCAGCTGCTGCCGGAAAGCTCTTGAAGAGGCTGCACCAAACTCCATCTGCAAAAGCATCACCCAAGGCAAGTCCCTCTGCCCAGCACGGCAAATCATTGCTTTTGTCAATGTGGTTGAGAAGCCACAGAAAAGGCAGCTTGGCAGCTTAAGACTGACATAGAAAGGAAGCTCAGATTCCCAGAAACTATCTCTGCCACACAAAAGCAACAAGCAACAACATGTTTGATCCTTGGTGGTGACAGTGGTGGTGAGTGTGTCCAAAGCTTAAATCACCTCACTATTGGAGAAAACTGGCTTATTTTTTTAAATAAGTTACATATAAATTTCATATGTTTTTTAGATGTTTGTTATTTTCCACATGGGCAATGCATAGACGATTAATAAAGGTTACTTACCTTTCTTGGTCTGCACTACGGAAACGAGGTAAAATCATTTGTCGGAAGCTGCTAGTCCGGTCCAGTTTTGGCTGACTTTTTGCCCTCTTGATGGAACCCTTCAACCTTCGATTGAGAAAACTCTAGAAATTCAACAAGGGAAAAGGAAAAGAAAACAGCCCATAAGAGCAAAGCTGAAGCATTTGTGTTGTTCCACCATTGGTTGAATATGTATAATGCAACAAAAATATCCACAATTTACTAAAAGGCTGAGCTAGAAACATTGTTTTATTGTTTTATAGTGCAGACTTTAACCTACAAGAGTACAGATTTCAAGGTTTGTAAACAAGAGACTTTCTTCTCTGTGATTCTGATTCTGAAGGATCACCGATAGGGTTTTTTTTACTCAGTGCTCAATGTCACTTTGAATTGATGGGAGAGGGGAGTGCATTACTCATACATGGGTTTTTTTAAAGCCTCAACCAGGATTGTGGCCTATAATTAACATGGGTACACTGAGTTATATTGTACTCACTGGCTGTCTGAAGGGTTGTGGTGTGGCATTGGGAGGGGTTTCCATGCTTGACTGTCTTGCAGAGGCAAAACCTACCCTGCGAGTGTGGTCTATGAGCAAGGAAGAGCAAAAAATAGAAAACAAAGGGGATTAATACATAGGATATAGATATGAAAAATGATGAATTTTACACCAAATACATTGGTTCAATGGATCACCAGCCAGTAAACCCCTAGATGGAAGCAAACATATTTATATGATAAATACTAACACCTGAATTAGCCAATCTATTAGCCAATCCACTTTTTGTGTGTTAAGGACATTGATGCCTTGCTTTAACTTATTGATGCAGTGAATGTTTCTAATGGTCAAGTTCCCTATGTTTGTCATATATTTTTAAAGACTATTTTTGGGCATTTTTGCCTTTATTAGATTGTTGAAAGACATTTTTTGTTTGGCTTGGGGGAGACAGAGGGGTGTACCATGTGACAAAGGTCAAAGGACGTCATAGGTGCCCCTTTGTTATCATAATAGTTTCATCAATATCATTCTCATTCTGAATTAATGTATAATGTATCGCTATACTAATATTGAAATGTTAGCCTTTCAGAAATATATCAGCATACATTTCACTGATAAAATTATCTGAAAAAATAAGAATCATTTATGATTCATATGATTCAGGATTAAAATTTAGGTTATATCTTCTAGAAAAATAAAATTATATTTTGATCTAAAATATACAACTAGGTTTTAGAATTCTAGTTTTTCTGGACAGTATTTTAAGTAATAAGATTTTTTTGTGGCCAGATAGCCTTCAGCATTTATCACAGTTCAAAGGTGACAATTTTGTTCCATGCAACCACCAAAGTTATCAGATATTCCTAAATGTCCTTCCCAATTTCCAACATCTGGATCAGACCCAAAAATGTTGCTTTTGGTTTGATTTTAAAAATTCATTCTTGTGTCCTGTTGACATTTTCAAGTGAGTTGATGTTAGTGGGTAATTTGGGGGTGGCCAGGTTATGATTAAACCTTACTAGAAATCCCATCATCCTGGTGGTCCTAGTTTTCTACACAACTTTAACATCTTTGTCTCAAAGTTCCTCTACTGCCATTTTTTCAAGAGCCGAACCTGCAACTCTTTGACAACATGGCATGGGTGGATTCAGTGGATTCTCTGTGGATGCTCTCAACCACAGTCTGGTAATCCAGGAATATTTGCAAACATTCAGACCAGTAGTCTTTCTGAACCAGAAGCACACCATAGCTCATAAAACTGGCGTGCTTATGTACTTGCATCCTTGTGAACCCTAATCCCACTCATGACCTGTGTTTCATGTCATTCCCTTTACCTTACGTCCCAGTCACTCTCCACTGAGAAATCAAGAAAAAATGCAAAAATAAAAAATATTGAAAAAGGATTCTCCCTGAGCCATCAGTAATTTCTCACCTTTACTTATCACATTTAAGACTATAAACCAGATTCAGTGCCAAAGTGCGTGCGGTACATACAGAGGTTGAACAAGATAACAGAAACATCACATGAAAAAGGATTTTAACGTTCAAAAACTGAATCAATATTGCAAGGCAAGTCATATTAAGTTGCATGCCAATCAACAGCTTTAAAAGAGGTCTGACAATCACTACATACAAAACATACAAGAACTGTGTGTTATGAGCTTCTCAAAGCTGGTATTCATGCCAGGGCTACCATTCGTAAACTGCATGTTTTCAGGTTCAATCAGGAAGGCTACCTCTCTCCCACTCATCCATTCATAATTCTGTCAGCTAGAGCCGAACACGCCCCTTAGCTTAGCATCATTGTCAGTTATCCAATCCAATCGCGTTGCTGTCATTTCAGCTGCTGCTGCCTCACTGCAACAGACTGACGCACCACCACCAGCATCTCCGCCCCATCAGATATCCAGAGAGGTTATATCTCCAGCCTTTGGGTCTACCTGTCTCCTGCCTGTCCCTGGGAAGCTTAGCCCTAAGACTGGATACCTCTTGGAGTCTACGCCAAACCTCTGCTTCTGCACATTTTCCATGTTGTTGTCGCAATAAATTCTTGTAATCATAATCCTAGTCTCTCATGATTGAACTTGTGTATAGAGCACAAAACCTGGACCCTGAACAATGGAAAAAGGTAATATGCTCTGATGAGTTTCACCCTTTTTCCTCCATCCAGACATCTGGAAAATGCCTTCAGTCCACAATGTCTGTTGCGAACTGTTAAACATGGTGGTGGATCTGCCATCTACTGGGAGTCAGTAGGTCAGATGATTGCTAACAGCCATGGAAAATGAGGGTATGTTACAGGACCTGGTGCACCCTATGGTGCAAATACTGTTCCCTCATGATGTTCCCATATTCCAAGATGATAACGCCCCCATACACTGCTCCCCCCTACTGCAAAACAAACTCAAAAACACCAGGATGAATTTAATTGCTTTCCATGGCCCTAGAAATGGAGGTTTTCCCTCTTGAAGAATGATCCAATACCCACTACACAGTTCAGGATTTGTATGACAGCACAACAAGGAGGACTGAAGGGGTGGCTCTACCCCCTATCTGGTACTTTAGGCCACAGATTATTTCCCTACGCCTAGATTGTACAATTAAATTGTACTCTGATATTCATATATTGTTAGGTGTTTCCATTATTTTGTCCACTCACTGTATTTTTTTTCACTTGCTTTAGGCTTGTTTGAATTACTTGTCATGCATATCTTTTTGAATGTGACATAATGTCCTTGATTTAGACCATAGGTTTGTCCCTTCAGTTATATTTCAGCTATTTGAGCCTCTTTTTTGACGTAAACTCTGCTTTTTTTTTGCTTTTTTTTGCTTGATCTATTAGGGCAATTCTAGCAGCTTTTTTCCCCTTTGCAACACAGAAAGTCGAGACACCCTGTCATCCTATGATTTCCTCGCTTCCAAAGCCTGTAAATAGGCTACTCTCCAGGTTCTATTCTGAATTCCAGCTAATTGTTTGGTATCCATGGAAACAACTCCAAGGGCTTCTACTTGAACTGTAGAAGATATTGGCACACAACGGCACAATAAAGCTGATGAAAAACACTAACGGGCCTGACAGCGTAGTCCACAACACAATGTTTCTCCAAACACATGTGCATTTTTAACTGATCAGATCTGCTGGTGGGCCACAGGGGAATCTGCCTTGCCTGAGGAAAATGCAGGGCTGAATATTGACACAGCTCTCAGACGTAATGCCATACGAACCACTTGAATAACCCTGAAAGGCATATTTCCGTTATGTCATACTGGACTGTCACCTGTAACATGTGGTACAAATAGTGAATATGACATGTTAAAGCACATCGATATGTGCACATGGGCTATTCTAAATGTAAATTGCTGTCAGGATGGAGTGTGTGGGTGGCAACAGCCTCTAGCTAGCTGTGATACAGAGGGAGAGAAAGACAGAAAGAGGAAGACTGTGAGTGGGTGTTTGAGAAATACACTCAACCTTTAGCATATATCTCTCTATTAATACATTTGGAAACTTGATTTTTGGAGAAACTGTATAAAATCATAACATTTTCACAGGATTTTGGGTTTTTTTTAAAAGGCATTAAGATATGAAATAGCTGTAGTAAAGATCTGATGTGCCATCTCTGGTGATCACCACATCACCAGCCTGTAAAATATGTTGAAAATGTCTAGGAAAATTCCACAGAAGCAATTAATTGGTGGAAAGATGTGCTTGATGAAAAACAATCGAATCATCATGAATAGTGGCATCCTTTCAAACCAGGACACAGAGCGGGACAATCATTGCCAACACTGCAATACATCCCAAGAGAAAACCTCCCTCCAAGTAGTAGTGTCTGTTGGTTGGCAAACTGGCTTAAAGATGCACTTCATCAAAAAACAACATGTCAGATTCATTGCACATGAATCTCACATATATTCCAAAACTGTCTAAAATACAGAATGGCCTAAATCCTCACAGACAGATACTGGAAATAAAGGTTTCAGAGTAGTAAGTTGGTTTACACAGTGCAGTGAAGAAGTTTTCATCAAAAACAAACCATCACAACCAAATGTCAATTGAACTAAAGCCCAAAGGGGAAATCCACTGCACTAGCCTAAAGCAAAATAATATTTCTTTAACATAACTGATAATGAAACTCCTCAAGACAATATTTTCCAGTTTTCTGTCAGCAGGCTTTTCTATGCCTGTATTGACAGCACAGTCTAACTGCATCGTCAACACAGAGCAGATATAAGATAGTTTAGCTAGATGCCACTATGGCTGCTTTCACTTACACCATTTTACATTCTTAAACAATAAGCTAACACACTCTGTATTGTTTATGCTACTGGATGAGACAGTGTGATCCGCAGCCCCTTTATTTGACAGCTGTCATATTAACTGTGTTTCTAAAACAGTTTAGTCACATTATTGAACTCCCTTTGGGAATATGAGGGCTACAAAGCACATGATTTATGTAGCATGATTAGGGCACTACCTTTAGGGAGGCGAATGTGAGACTCTGACTAAAGAGTCAGGCTCATTTTATTGTGACTCTGTGTATAACGGTGAGCGGCAGTCCGGTTTGTCTCGGGGTAGCAATGTTTCCAATTAACAGATCTTATGTGGATATGCCTGACAGATCTCCTTATGTCAGGCCTGGAGGTCTCCACTGACAAGACAAAAGCATCTAGTGATTCAGGCAGGCATGCTGGAGAGGTGGGGTGAGTTCACTCTAGAGTAGTCTATGGACCAGATTAATAATAGCATTAGTAAATGACATTGTCATCCTTATTGTTCCATATTCAACACTAAATCTTTTCAGAGCAGCACTGAACTAGGAATCATTGGTCAGGTCACATGATCTAATAAGGAATATGTCAAATTTCAACAGATAAATTATGGTTAATGGTCTACAAAATACTCAATTCAAATTCAATCACCCACACGACCTCCACAAATGATAAAAATGCGTTTACGCAATATACAATAGGCCATTCCTCCATCATAGTGAGCAGCCTGTCTGAAATGAGCAGCCAACATGATGGACAAGCAGTAAAACCTTGCTGCTGTGTATCTTTGACAAGCCAGCAGCATAGCCCCAGGAAGTGTGGCACAAAATGTAAGTGTGATAAGTGATCTAAAAAATGCAAAATTATTGTCACAACGCACACACAGATATAGATTCCCTCGTCTCCTAGTGCCTCATAAAGGTGCTTTCAAACACGTCTAATACAGATACATATCTATTAAGTTTATATTAAGAAAAATGAGCAATTAAGAACTGCTGGCTGCATTCAAAGCCACTCTCACGCTACGTTTAGACAGATCATGTCGAAGGTACATAAGAAGTAGTACTTGTAGTTTTGGAAGAGGAGGTGGGTGAAGGGGTTGAGGATGCAGTGGTAGTGTGGGTGTGAGGAGAAGGATCCAGTGGAAGGAATGAGCATGAAAACCGAATATTTTTGGAGGACCAGAGACATAACCTGGAACAAACTGAACTGGAACAAAGTGATTTCTAACATTCTGCAATTGCAATCCAGTGAACATTTTAAAAGTTTCTTTCTGTCCACCATTCCTGACTCTCCTCCTGATCCCCCCCTCCCACCGACTGTGTGAGCTAGCCAAGGGGAGTGTGGCCTAGTTACCATAGGAACATGGTTGTATCTTATGCACTGCTCTCCATCAATGTGCCTTCATTTACATGTGTGGATTTCACAGATCTTACTAATGTATCCACAAACATTAATGCTGTACTTACAAATGTGCAGACCCACAGAAAATAAAAGAAATAGCTCAAATGCCAGTAACTCTGGGGACAAAGCAGCAATATGAAGCTCATTCCACTGAGCATGAACCTTAACTCAAACCACAAAAGGTTATGCATGTAACACTTTCTTACTATAGTTCAAATTAAGGCGATTTTGAACTGATAAATACTGTATATTTGTTTGTTTCTAACCACTTCAAAACATTACTGGGGAGGTCGTAATATTTGGACTGAAACAATACACTTTGGTTACATTCCCTGAAGAGAGTAGACATAGGTGCTTAGAGAGTACACTACACTACTACACTACACTACAGGTAAAGAGAGTACAGACTTGTAGTGTATCAAAGACATAATAAAAACCAAACAACACTACAAAAACTAAAGAATGTGAAAATAAAACGTGTGTGTGATAAAAATGTGACAAAGCAGGGCTCAGAGCTGCTGAAGCTCTGGAAGGGGGTTTGAGTGGTAGAAAATCCTCTTTTTATTGAATTAGTTTTGTCAAGCTTCACAGTACCAGAAAGGACTGAAAGGCCATGGCAGAGGCAAAAGAGGGAAATGGTAGAGCTAAGGCTCCCATTAAAGGAAATCCTCTCAGTCAACCTTGACAAGACTGGGATTAGTCAATTGAAAGTAGGAAAAAACAGATACTGGGAAATCTGACTGGCTGACTGGTGTTGATGGGCCACCAAATAAAGAGAGAGGAGGGTTAAAGGGAACATACGAAACAGGGATAGTCTCCGTTGGAAGAATAAGGTCTACAACAGCCAGAGTGTGGGGAACAGGCTGTGAAACCAGGCACAGTTCATGAAAAAGTGAGTAGAAAGGCTGCATGAGGTGCAAGTGCTGGTTAGTAAGATGAGAAAACTGAGGTGGTCAACAACATTGGCTATGGTAGAACATGGTTAAGCAAAAGACAAGAGGATTATGTGTAGAGATCTGTTGGAGAGGACGGCAACAGGAAACAATGGCCAAAGCTGAAATGAGAAGAAGAAGAAGTATTCTGTAGTAGTGGGTGTTGAGTGAGAGATGGGCTGAAAGTGGAGAAGAATTACCAGGAGGGTAAAAATTGCAGGTGTATTCTCAGTGGGAGAGTTGGATTCCTGAACAAAAAAGTAAGAATGGGGTAGAAATTGATGTTGCTGAGGAAAAAGAAAACAACTGGCAAAGGCTGCAGAATAGAGGCCTGCTGACATGGGTGGTCACTTTTTTGAAAAGAACTATCAAATAGTTTGACGAATTATTCTTGGCCCTGGCAGGAAGGGAAAAGTGCCCCTCTGTGTCTTGTGTTGAAGATAGGTGGTGTGCAGCACCATGACAATGACTTGGTGATGGAGTAGAACCAGCTCTTTGCCAGCTGCCAAGCTGTGTGGCGTTGATTGGCGAGGAGTCCAGATTCTCAACAATTTATGGTTGAATCTAAAAATATTCCTACCAAGTCCATGACTCATGCCTTTTTAAGCAAACTCTAATAAAATGATTGATGCCCAGACAGTATGAGATAGTTGATATCTGACATAGGCATTTCACCAGGCAATTGACGGTTTCTAGCCCCGAAAAGGTTCCTCTTGGATAGTTCCTGGCCCCCAAAAAGTTCCTGCTAGTGAGGTAGTACTTTTTGGGGGACTGGGAACCATTGGGGCGGAGTTGCAGTACTGAACAATGCTAATTGGTCAAATACCAGTAAAAATCGTGAAGTCCGCAAAAAACAAATTTTAAAATACTGTCTTAAATACCGGCTGGTTCAATCTCTGCTTTCATTTTGGCGCATCTCATTTCCAAAAAAATTATTCTAATATCATGTTCATACCAAAGCAGTGTTGGAGCAAATTGTAGAATTTTAAGTTTCGCTTTCATTTTCCCAACGGGAGGCTCTGTTGGATTGAGAGCCGTGCTACTGGTCTACGGGTCTACTGGTCTGTCTCATAAGGGGATGTGCCTGCAGTGTGTTTACAAGCAACAGCTGAATGAACACTGGCGAGATTAGTCTCCAACGCATCGATTTAGATCAATCTCTATACATTGACCAACTTTTTATTTTGTGGCGGATCAACACCATAGCTGCTTGAACTTCCTCCATGTTTGCTGTGTTGAAATTGGCACTGTTGTTGTGAGTGTCATCGTGTACCTAAATGATGTGTGAAGCCAAACTAAACATAATCTCATAATCTTCATAATCTCCCCGGTACTTTGGTGCAGTGGGAAAGCAACCTCGAATTCTTTCGAGGAACTAAAGAGGTTCCTGCTGAGAAGGTCACTGCTCAAAAAAGGTTCAGGTTCCTGCAGTCAGAAAACTCCTTATGATTATGAGTGAGCCTGACTTAGCTTGTCCTGTCAGGTATGCAGTTAGGTAGACACTTCATCAATTGCTTGCTAAATGGTAGTAGGGAAAGATAATTGCCATTTGCTATAAAAGCTACTGCTGTTTCATTCATGTTTGTTCATGTATAAGCTTTGTATATGATTTCAGGCTTAGGGTTAGTGATATTTCATACTGAAGTTATACATATTTATACACAAAATGAAGGGTCATGTACATTAGTTCAATAATATACTTTGGGTGTCGAAAGTACCAGACAAATGCCTCCACAATGTTGCAGTTTTACCACAATTATTCAACGGTGAAAAAACCCATAGCCAAAGTCACAGTGGGCTTCAGTTAGTATGTAGTCAAACACACTTCATAATCAGAGGAGCCAGGAAAGACACAGAGCAGCTCAACAACAAATTGGATAATAAACAACGGAGATGTGAGGAAGTATCATAATTTCACTATGAGCTCATAAGAAATAACTGTACATTAGAGCCTGCAGTACTGTGCAATAATAGAACAAGTGCACGAAGATGGCGGCCTCTCTCATATTCTCCCTACGCTGCAAAGTGTCCAAATATCAACATCGGTTTGCAAGCTCAGACAATGAGTGCCACAGCAGAAAATGGAAGAAAATTACTTTATCAGCCAATTTACACATGGAATTTGTCCTTTCATGTATTCCTCCCAAATACACACACACAGTCCCCAATACATAGGCTGGGCCCAGCAAAAGTGGGCTAAAAAGTGGGCATTTTAGCAAATGCACTGGTGCGCAATCACAATCGATATTCACTGACATCAATTCTTTTTTTGTAAAATGGTGTAAAATGGTTTGTAAAAGAGTTTTCTCAACATATTTTATGTGGCGTTTTAGAGTAAATTGATTATTGTCTTGTTGTCTTGATATAGACAGTCATGCACAACAACGACACCCACTTTCACAACTTCAGTTATTTCAGGTTTAGTGGGACACTAATTTAACGTGAGAAAAGGTAATAGCATAACTATTCCAGACAAACATTTACAGGCCCACTAAAACAACTTAAGAGTGTTGTTGTTTTTTTAAATAAACATTTTATCAGCCATGTTTCAGTCAACTAATCAATATATAAATTTTTGAACAATGTTCATGTTTTTATTTTAATTTTTACTGAATTGGGAATGCTTAGAAAACTGATCCCACTATGCCCGAAAAGCACTTTTTCGACCATATGCAGCAAAGGAGGGCCAGTGCTAAAAACCAGGCTTCAAGAACAACAAAGATGATATTTAAAATTCTTGTTTTAACAAACTTTTCATAAAATTTAAATAAAAGGTTGAATTAATATCTACATAAAAAACTGTTTTTCAAGTTTAAATTAATTTGTCAGTCATTCATTATTTAGCTTGAACTCCCACAACATGGCCTCTCTTTGAAGTGTGACCACACCCACTATGATGACATCACATACCAAAGCCAAAAAGTACTGAATGTTGAGTATTATTGCATTTTCCCAGTATGTGACATATTTTAGTAGATCATAGATTACGATGTGTGTAGTCATTACCATTTCGCCATAGTTCCTAACTGGGAAAATCACATTTTTGCCAGCCATTTAGCTTCAGTGTCTACACTGGAGAAATCCACAATTCACTCTAAATTAATAATGTGCATATCCCAGCCCTCCCCAGTCAGTACAGGTGTCCAACTTGCAACACAGAGAGATGGCTAATTAACTAGCTACAGGTATCAGTCAAATCCATTCCAAATCACAAATTGCTCAGTAGCTGTCCTTGCGATGACTTCCCAAAGATGCAGGACTTTGGAGTAAATGAATTGAATTTTTTCTGAAAGTAATGTTCCAGTCAGTCAGTTAGGCACACTTTAATGTGTTCTGCTCACTTCAGGCTGGAATGCTTCATGAAAAAGATGAATAGTCTGTTGGATTTGCAGGAAAAATTATAGAATTAGCTATCATATTTTTACCTATCTTCATAAACAAGTTCAGTTGTGTAATTTCAACATTAGCTTGCTGAGCTAACCTTTTGGCTAGCTAGCTAACACTGGCTATCGACAGCTACGCGTTAGTGAACTGATTTACAAACAACAAGAAAAGCAACAACATCAAGAGTGTGTGTGTGTGTGTGTGTGTGAGAGAGAGAGAGAGAGAGAGAGAGAGAGAGAGAGAGAGAGAGCTTATAGCTAGGTGTTTGCCATTGAAAAGTACATGGTACATCTTAAAAAATGTTTTCTCATTCAGGGTGTGACTACATTTCATACATG
>CABFOQ010052896.1:27359-93390 GCA_900660455.1 Gephyroberyx darwinii
TACATTTCATACATGTAAGGTCTCATTAAATTGTCTTACTGAGCAGCCATCGAGCCAGTGTGTGTGGTTGGTTACGTCTAGAGACCTTGTGGATGTCCGGTACAGCCAGCCAGTCGGTACAGTGGCTCATTTTGCTTGTGCAGCAACTCCCCAAAACGGCCTGTAAATTTATGGGTGGAGGAGGAGCGCTGCAATATAAATTTGTACAAATATTTCTAAACATTGTTTTACTGAAAAACACTAGTGTTTCATAGACACCAAGTAATCACATAAATGTCCTACTTTTACTGATGTCCCAGTTTTGCTGAACCCACCACATGCACATCTTGTTTACAGAGGTCACAGCAGAGCCGGCTGCAGTGTACCAAGTCCAGTGCCTCGCAAGACACTGAACCCCAAGTGTGTATCTAGGACAGATATACAAAAAAAGACAAATTCCAATCACCTTGTGTAAACTGGACACTTAAGCAGTGTTGATGAGCTGGAATAGGCCGTGCTGTCATTTCCGGAGATTGAACAGTCAGGTAGTAAGGTGGGCAACCAGTCAGCCTCTCTATCTCTACCAGCCAGCCTCTTTAGGCCAACCTGCCACAAATGCTGGGTGAGTATTACACTGTCGGAGGGCCAGTAAGATAAAGCGATGCCAGTCTTGGAGTTCCTCTGCCTACACTATACACTTGCATACAACACTTACCCAAAGACACAGCGCTTCCTGGTGATGGTTCCAGAAAGCTTGACAACTTAGTTACATTTGTGGTTGCAGGACGAATATGATGGATTTCCAGGGCACTTGGGAAGGGGTTGAGGTTCCAGGTTTACTTGCTTTCTGGGATGAAGGTATAATCAGTTTGCACAGACCTGAGACTTGGGTTTCAAGTAAGAGGCCAGTGTTGTCTTCTTTGAAAGATAGCTGTATCCTATTCATTAGGCCAATTTGTGTTGTGTTCAAAGTGGGCACCTCCTCTCATTACTGAACCTACACTGCAATGTGTCCATACATGCCTTTGTTGAGTAAATGGTCTAGATAGGAAAATAAGATGGCTGTCATTGGGATGCCTTAAACTTCAGTTCAGTCCATCACTGATACTAAAACTTGCCTAACAGCAGTAGCTCTGTTGTGCAGCTCTGCAGCTCTCGTATGCTTCTCCTCCCTCTCTTCTTCCTCTGCTCCCTTTCCTCCAACTCTATTGCAATCCAGGAACTGATACGTGATCCCAATGCAGTTTCCTCGGTAACATAGAGAATCTCTTATGAGGACGATTTTTGTCATCTTAATTGTTTGCTCTGGGCGCATGCGACTTCAAATAGCCTTGCGTCGGTTTATTATCTCGGAATAAAATGAACGGCTGTCAATTCGTGCTCTAATGAATCCAGAGCCAATTAGGTGATCATTTGTCAATTACATTTCACATTTAATCTATTCTAAAGCGAATAAAAATCATAAGACTTGACCATGTATGATTATAACTATGGTTGTACATGCCACATGAATTATGCCGATGACTGATATTAGAATAAGGGTAATTTAAAAGGTGAAGCCCGTAAGCTATGCCAACTCTGAACAGTAAAGGAGCCTACTGTACATTGAGCGCTCTGAGACCATAAAACACTAGCCATCAAAATAAACAATCCAGAGGGTTTTTTTATAGCCCGTTTCCTTCAGATCCCGAATATGTGCAGCAACATCTAAACAATATTATATTCTGATTCATGCACATTTTACGTGCTCCTTGTTTGTAGCTTGGGTAACAAATCTTGGAAAGCGTCTGTAGTTCATCCTGCGTGTCAGAGCGAAATTCCCATAATCCAAATTCATAACGGAGGTTGAATCCAGCTCCACATTGATGTTTATCCGTTGCGCTCGTGCAGCCCGTCGCACCTAATTTTGATAGTCGGAATTGGTTGATAACGACATTGCAAGCAAGGTGCTCGGTTAATCGGAGAAGTCTCTCCCTTGAGGGCGGAGATAGTGCGTAAGATGGACAGAAACAGAAACCAACGCCTCCAAACGCAAGCGAGTCCACCCTTCGCTGTACCACATCTCTGGAGTTTGTAACACCCTGAAATAAAACAAAACGATGACAAAATGATGACGCACTGTAATTAGGGTGGAAAGTTCACATCAAGTTACTTTGATGCATCTTGTATCTGTAGAGTGGACATTAGAAAACCACAGCACTATTTCTAATAAATTCATAATCGTATCCTCATGCTAAAGTAGAGATGCTGCAAATTGTATATTTGCAGTGAAATGTGACTTTTTTATTTTTAACAGTCTGATGCTTTATTTTTCTTTGAAGCCTCAGTAATTAGACTCTCTGCCATCCATAACTAAACAACAACTAAACCACATAACACAAACAACACAACAAACAACTGTGCACCTACTTGTTTTAAAGAAACACACAATTGGACAAATGGATAGACAAAGAGGTTGCAGTGATGACTTCTGTGTGAACTGGCCATTGAAGTGGCAGGTGTGTTGGATAACAAGGCAGGGCTGAGTGGTGATGTTGCTCTGATTTCCACAGCATTCATGTGAAAGTGGGAGGCCATTCATGTTCATTCTGCAGGTGAGTTATTTGGATTTTATTTAGCACTCATCTGTTTATCTTTAGGATATTGAAATGCCAGTCATTCACACAGAACTGTACATAAGAGTGGAGGCGACAGCAATTGTTCTGGTTTTGGTCCAGAGGATTTTTATTTTTAAATCTGCTATGTAATCATGTTATATAAATGTGTATTGCTAATTGTTCATTCTTGAATGTGTCATAGATCTCTCATGAGCATATATAAAATGTGTTATATAAACCCCTGATGAAGGAGAATTTTTATGTGTCTCTGTATCAGAAACGAAACGGTGGTGCTAACTTGTGAAACCAAAAATGGTAAAACAGAAGACTGAGATATGAGTAACAATCACCTTTCCCTCACTGGGAATAATCCTCAAACTCTGAATCCTTAAAGATGCACTGCTTACAAAAATACACTGTCAAAGGAATAGCCTCACCACAGAAAAAAACAGGAAATAGATTAATATTTCCTTTTTTACATTCAACATGATGACACTGTGCTTGACACTTGAGTGCAACTTTGGTTATCCTACCACACCGGCATGCATTCAATCCCAGGTTCAGAAGCAATGAAATCAAATTCTTCTTGCAGTGTCATTGTATATTCTTGATCTCTTGGAGTTTGTCAAGCTTTTATTGTGATCATAGGATTTTGAGTCCAAATGAAATCCAGCCACACTGCTGGATCCAGCCACACACTATAAGCAATATATAGAGATTGTGAGGAAAAGCAGGAAACAGTAATTATTAAATAAAACCATGTGGGGGAAAAGCTGTACACTTTTGACTGCTTTTCTGCAAACATAATAATTTCAAATGCAGTAATATTACTGTATATGAAAGCCTTACTTTGATACTGGACAACAGATGCAGTTTTCACGTTAAAAAATCCCCAGTAGACATAAGCCCACACACAGGAAACAGAAATACAACCCCGGAAATGAAACACCCACATACCCTCACTCCTTAACCACTTCACTCAAATAAACACACACACACACACACACACACACACACATCTCCATGGAAACTGATAAAAGTGGAGTGGATGACTGCTAAATCAAGAGACTGACAAACCATCAGTAATCTTGAGAGCAAGATTATAGTAAACTTTGATGGTCAGCAAGAAGTAAATGACCAAAAAAAAGTCCAGGAGGACTTAAGCGGTCTAAACAGACCAGGAATAGTTGTATGTCATGGATTAGCAAGAAAATGTGAAATAGTCAGCCAGGCTACAAATTCAAACATATATAACAAAAAAAAATTAGATGCCCAAACATTGTGAATCCATCAATACACTCTCAGTGGCATCAGAAAATGCTCTCAACAAAATTTCAACAGTGGTGTAAAATTAACTTTTTGTCAGTCGGTTTCATTCTGTTGTCAAATAACAGGCTGCTCGTGTGTTTTTGGGTTTGGTTCGGATGCATCACATTGTCAAGCATTGATCCAAGTGCAGAGAGAGACTATGAACACTGAACAGAAGGTTCAAGTAAATGTGGAGGAATGAAAGTTACATGCATGTTGCAGATAATAACAGAACAGAGAGGGTGGGCAACAGAAGAGGGGAGAGGACAAGGGAAGGAGTACAGCGCAGAGTACACCACCTACACTCGTCTCCATGGCAACTACCACACTAGAACGAGTGATAATGCAGTCCCCTCTCTTCCTATTCTGAAAATTGTTCAGTAGGTACCGTATGTACAGTGCAGTATATCGGAGACAGAGCTACTGGTATGTGTTGTTGTATTGTATTTTAGAAGCATTAAATTTCAATTGTTGCAGATTAGAGTCCTGATGGAAACCCTCTACTGATTGACTGAAATTTGACTTGAATATTCTTCTGTCTATATGCAGACATTGGCTTAGTCTGACACTGAATTCATCATGGTCACTTTAAAGGGATGCCTTGATATTTTGAATTAATGTTGTATTTGTTTCACCGAAGCAGTTGTCACATATGTGGGTAGCACTTGTTTTCAATGACCAATCCTGGTTAACCCTGTTTACCATTAAATATAGCCATTGACACCAAAACAGTTCAAAGACATATCCATATAGGTTTACCCAACATCATTTATTAATTCATTTTCATTACCCGCTATTCACGGTGAGGGTTTAGGGGGAGGGGGTTGCTGGAGCCTATCCCAGCATGCATTGAGTGGAAGGCATGGAAACAGCCTGGACAGCTTGCCAATCCATCACAGGGCTAGGTTTGCCCAATCTATTCTTTCCAAAAACAAAAAAAGTGGTATGAACTCCATAAACTCCTGTAAAGATACAGATACCAGTCTGGTGAATCGATACATTTACTATCTGTTACATTTTACATGAACACTGGTTTATAATGCATTCACAGTGCCCCAACAAGACATTCATGACAGCCATGTACCTTATTAATGAAAACAGATTCAGCCCTTATGTAGAGCTTTCATTAGGCAGCCCTGCGGTAAAAAGTCTCAAATTCTACTGGAGGCTTTTAAAATTCTGCGATTGTAAAATTGCAGTTAAACACATTTAAGTTTCTGCAATATTCTGCAGACATAAAAAAACACATGTAAGTAGATTTAAAGGCCCAATCTGTGATTTTTTTTGACCATATAAATGTGGGATATATTCATATACATTCTTGAAGAGTTTGATCTGTAGATGGGAAAATAAGCTTTTAGGAACTTATTTCACCCATTGTAAATTACAATATGGGTCTGTTCAACTCCAGTGTTTACAAACATTACCTTCTATAAAGAGCTCAGTCAACCATTTTTCCTCTTTGGTTGTGGGGTTCCCATTTGTTGGCCTTTTAAGTTGCCATTTCTTGAAAATAGTAAATAAACTACAAAATATCTGTCCTCATGGAGATCTTTATAGGACTGGGCTGTTTGGGCAGCAGACATATTTTCTACCTTTGACTTGGACTATACAGGTGGAAGACATCGCTCCATGGCCAATATGCATGGCACTGAAGCTGTGAAGCAGACCACTAACTGTAAAAAAAAAAAAAAAAAATCAGGGATACAGACTAGAAGTAAATAGCCTCTTATTATCTAGGGGTGACATGCAATTGCAGGTAATTATGGGTTATTATTCTGTATGATTCTGTGGCTTTTCTTTTTTTCCATGGTCCATCCAGTTTTCTGTGCTAAATAAATTATTTTATTTATTTGTGACATTACCGTGGAACAATGTGTCAGTTTAGTGTGTTGTGCAAGTGAGCAAAATTACACCTTGGGTTTAACCATGAGAAAGGTTCTGTGAAACGGTTTGAGACATTGTGTTTGCTAATGCAGCATGTGACTTTCATTTTGTTCTCTTAACACTGGGTGGTTAACTGTTAATAATAGGCTGCAGCCAAACCATGCATGCAAAAAGCTTCACTGTTCCCCTAATGCTGTTGATGTCAATGAAATGCAATGCTTGGTAATTCTTGCAGTGGCCAGGAACAGACAACAGGCAGGCAAGCATGCTCTTCATCTAGGGCAGACTGGGATAAAAAAAAAAAAAAGTGTCTCTGGACTTTTGACTCAGACTGGCCCATCACAACCAACCCACAGATACTCTGCCCTTCACAATATGGACACATGAAGCAAAAAGGTATTACTAGAGCTATAACCTATTTATAGCTCTTCAGATGATGTATCCCATCATCTGAAGGGGGTAAAACAAGAGATGGTACTGCTTGCAAGCACTACCGAGTTCCAAAGTCATAAATAGGACTTATTGTTACACATTCAAGTGCATTTATTTGGAAATAATAAAGTGGATTCTGTCACAAAAGTAGTAGAAAATTAAAAAATGCAACTAAAAGTTTAAAAAAGTAAATAGAAACTACAAACAGAATTACAAACAATTTGCCGCACAATGACAGTCAATTGTTGACACGACATCCATGCTCCTCATCCCCTTAACGTCATATATCAGCATTTAAAGAAAATACCAACTTTTCCATTATTACATCCTATCATCATGTCTCCCAGTCATATTACCATTTTGTTGGATTGTTCATGTGTACTCAGTTCGTAATTTTGATATTTCCGGCAGCACTTGAAAGCAACACAATACAACATTATGCTGCTGCTGATGTTAGCATAACTAATACTTGTTGCACTGATGTTCATTGTAGTGTTGCCAAATAAATGAATCAATTTGTAGCATTTGGTCACCTCAGCCTCATGGGACATTATTTGTTTTCTCTTATTTTTTTTCTTCTGCGTTTCCATGTTGATTTGTTAGGGAGACTCTGTCGTGATTAATATCAAACACAGTCAGTCTGTCACTGTCAGCGTATGACAGATAGAATGCAAGATGAGGTCAGTCGTCGGTCAGCCCACCGGGAAAACTCCCGATAGTCCAGATGGCCAGTCCGCCTCCGCTCTTCACTTCACCAGCATTGTTCACATCATGATAGAGACCATCTGACTGCCCACAAACAGCAAAGGAACCCTGATCTTTTCTCTAGGCAGATCAACTTTCTCTCCAGCAACTTGGTCTCTTATGGCATTGGTTGGTAATGAAGATGTGGTCAAATGCTAAACAAGATACTGAGCTGTCCAGCATAATGAAACTGCTTACAGAGGTGAATTTTGGGCCCTGTCCTGCAAATGTTACCTCGGGGAATCAGTTTGGTCTGACACATGCAGTATCTGAGGAAACCAGCAGAATTTAAACCTGCACAGGAATAACCCTGCCTTGGCCACAACTACTGTGAAGTTTATGCCAGCTAAAAGAAAAGCCCAATTTTGTTTGATATTAAATGCAAAGGTTCTTATTTATGCCAGCAGTGGGATTTAAGACCTGTGACACCCTGTGAAATTCAGTGCCTTGAATACAGCAACTTCTGCATTTTAACTGCCTCTAACTTGCACCCTCTGAATGTGTTCTGGATTCTGACACGGCACTAATGTAAAAGGCTGCTGGTTAAGACTTACAGGGAGGCCATGCCCACAGGCTTGGTGAAAATGAATGATTCTCACTTTGGATGCAAGAGGTCCCATAGGACTTGCCTGCAGGACTTGCACTTGCGCAGAAACATTGGCGCTGGAACAGGGGTCCCGGGACTAATGGCCCCACCACTTTGAAGGCCCAGCCCTCATTTTAAAGGATAATGTTAAATTGATAGATAATGATTGCCGTTATTATGGTACCTCAAACTCAATATATATGCCTCTATTAGTGTCATTATGATAGCCAAGTGGATTATTCACTTATTACTATAAGTGGATGAGCTGTTAGTGGATGATTAGTGAATGAGCATTTAAATGGTCTACCTACACCTTTGCCAAGGAACTGATAGGCTTCAGCATTTGAAGAGATTTGACACAGGCACACCATGAAACATCTTAAGTACAGTTCAAGCAATTTGAAGGACAATTTGGATTAAGAGACTTTATGAATATAGGGTAGCAGTATTTTCTGTCTATTATAAGTTATATCAGAACCACCATATTCAGTACAATTTAAAATGTATCAGCTTTAGACTAGCCAACTTAGCCCATCAAAAACTTTAGTGGTGGTGTGTGTAGGATCCAATGGTTCTGTCTAACGCTATACAAGGGTGGGGTTTGCAAGGTAGCAACAAAGAAGCTAGTGATACCCAACAGCACTTGGCAAGAAAAAAAATGGACAGCTGGAAAGTCAACAAAATTAAAGAACTTATCTTCATTTGAGAGAAGAAATTCACAAGCAAATAACAGGCATAATGAGGGTAGTACCTGTAAACACTTCCGCTTTTGATGACATTACAAGTTGACAGCCCATAAAGAGGTGACATTCAAGGAAATACACATGAACGCGGGTCTGGTGTGAACGGTAGTGCCGCACAGCACATTCCCGTCTACAAAGCTCAGTGTGAATTGCCTCCAAACACTGCAAAGTTGACATTTATCCCTACGGCTCCAAGAAGACTTGAACCTTTATGTGTCATTGTCAGTTCAACCTCGCACTGACATCTGAGTTTCTGTTTACTTTAACTTGTTTAAAGAAACTCCACCATTTTCTATCTGGTGTGAAAAACAGGCCTGGTTTGCAGAACTACAAGTACAGTAGCTGAGGATAGGAATTATGCATTGGCCAGATCATGCATTGGCTGGGAACAGAGCCTGAGTTAAGCACTTGGCAAGCAGGTTTTCTCTATAGTACACCACACCACCGTTTCTCTCTTTGAGAGAGAGACCAGCTGACAGGTTAGCAATCGCAAAAGACTGCCAGTCTTTTCTGTACAAAGATTAGCATGAGCAGCCTGGTTACTTATGGCACTGGCACGAAATGAAGACGTAGTTGAATGCTTAGCAAGATGCTCTATTCACCCGCATCAGAACATTACTGGAACAGCAAGAGGAAATATGCCTGATTACAACATGATCCTTTTGGCAGCAATGACAAATTTGGATTTTGGGGGGCATTCCTATGAAGGTAAAATTTCAGACATGCACCATCTGATGAGAACTGAATTGACTTGGTGGCACAATCAGAACTATTTGTACCTGAGATCAGTCTGATCCAGTGGCTTCCATTTCTGTTGAAAGACATGCCAAGTTGGTCATGTCCAGTGTAATTTTCTCAATTTGTTGGAATATAAAGATCTCAAATGCCTATTTTATGGCACAGATTCAAGTGACAGCAAATCTTGCAGGCACAGGAACCATTTTGATTACATTGGAAGTTGACAGTCTGCCTTGGCTTTGATGTGGTGATGGTGACCATGCTATATGACCATCTTTAGATTTCCATGTCCACTATTGTCTTGAAGATGGTTGCTGCATTCCATCAGATGTTGAGGAGGCTATGAAACACAGACCTCACAATCTGGATCATCAACACTATTGTCATCTGGCTTTGAGATATCCTCCATCTCTGAAACCTCTTCCTCTACATCACCGTCCCAGTACAGAATCATAGATAATTATCATCTTTATCAGAGAGATCTGGTTGATGCTGATGATGATGCACATAGAAAGCTTGGAAAGCAGCTTTTCAGGTACAGATATTTATACCAACACCCCCCCCCATCCCCTCGTGAGGTATTAGGCTGACTAGACAAGAGAAACACATCTGGGAAAACAACACCTGTATATGAATATTCACACCAATTTTGTTACATCTGTTACATTTGCAGAGTATCACCCCTCCCCCAACAGGGTCATACTTACCCAGAACATTTCTGTTTGTGTGGGTTTTCATGCTTGGTGGGGAAAAATATTTAGGTTTTGTATGAGAACTTTGTGTGTTTGTCTGTGAATGCAAAACCTTTACACATAGTTAAGATCTTCATTCGGTTTCTGCTGCAGTTTCAATTCCAATTCTGAACCACCACTGGTTCGAATTTACCCAATAGTATCATTATACCTAAATGTGTGTGTGCAGACTTTATAAACATGAACACTGAGAAGCAGTCAAAATCTAAATAAAATCAGTAACAAAAAAATGCATCAAATCATCGGGTGTGTCAATTATCTCAAGTCTCCACCAGTGACAACATCACCTGTCTACAAAATCTGCACACATTTCACAACACATAATGTGTTTCCACATTTTAAATCTAAGTTCATGACCCTAAATGAGGAAATAAGGTGAAATGGGTCAAATTCACCCACAACACAACAGGAGGCTTAAAAGTGCAGTTTTTAGCCATAATGTATGTTGATCTGTTAAAATGACAATTGCTAGGATTTTCAGTTTGATTTTTCTGGTTTAAAGCAGAAATCCACCCTAAAACACAACAGTGTTAGAAACAGCTGCTGGTGATGTACCTTTCTAGATACATTTTGTTGTTTTCTTGGTGTATTTTTCTTATTCCTGTGGATAACATGACATCAAAAGATATTTCCAGCAAAGCTTTGATGGAGCTTCATAAGAGAAAACTTTTAAACAATCTAAAACACCAACAACAGTAAACACCAAGTTTTGGAGTCAGTCCCTCAGAATCAAAGAGCAAGGGCTTTCTACAATAATTCAATCATACATTCAACAATCACACAGGAAGAAATCATCATGGAAGAGGCAGATAACGACAGTAACCCTCAGTAACCCATAATGCAATGCAACCATAAGAGTAAGTTGCTCAACACTTACTTTTTCTTGACAGGAAACACTTGCTCTCCTGCTGCTACTATTGCTATTCGATTGCTATAGTTATTGCTCTCTCCATCTACATGTAAAACCCAGCTGAATATAACAAGTCCAGGCACTTCTCTGGGGGCTGCTGAAAGTCACTCAGGGAAATATAGGAGATATTTAACTGAAGTAGAAGGAGATGAGTCAGGTTGAGGGAAAGTGACAAAATAACTCTCAGCATTACATTCGATCCTACCCTCTTGTTTGAATCACACATCAAGGACATTACTGAGACTTTAACCACCGTCGCACCATTGCTGAAATTCAACTTATATCAACAACTGCAGACGCAGAAATGTTAGTACATGCCTTTGTATCATCAAGACTTGATTAGCTCAAGGACGCTAGCTACCTTTCTATCCCAGCAGTCAAAAAGAAAACCGAAGGTAACAGAGTCTTTTGGCACCACACACCCTATCACTGGAACAGTCTCCCTGCAGTGATTAGAGGCAAGCTCTATTGATATCTTTAGGCCAAGGTTAGAAACCTATTTATTCTCTCTATCATTTTGCCAAACTTGGCTTTGCACATTTAGCTCAGGTTCCTGCCGATAGGCTTTCAGCTTACATGTCCTGTTCAGTTATCTTATCGTTTACTGGTTAAATAAAAAAAGATTTCTTCAAAATTTCCAGTATTTTATTTTGTTCAGAGACATACATCTGTAGAAACCTAATATCTTAACAGTGAAAAATGCATGATATAAAAACATCAAAGCTGCCAATGTACAATGTAGACCCATTTTGATGCCAAAGCACAATCTCTATGGTATGCACTTAGATTTATTCCAGGTATTCATATACAAGATCAGCTTACCTACAAGACAATGTCATCACCAGTTAGACTTTTTTCTTTTCTATGTTTAAAGAAATGGGGGCACTGAGCTGCTTTCCCTATTCGCAGATTGTATTAATATTATGAATTCTTCAATGAGTTCTATGATTTCTACAACTGTGTAGTAACATTTGCACTGACCTAGCTTAAATTCGAGCTCAAACTCTCCAATTTCCAACTTTCTATAAATGATGATTTAAAGAGTCGCAGCTGTGCCAAGTCTTAGAAATGTCTGGTGCTGTTAGGAGAAGTGTTTGATGTAGAAACATTTGCTCCATACAGAAACATTCACAAGTTGATGGCCTCCTTCGTATCCCCATATGTTGTACCCTTGCATAAAGCTTATCAACACGCTAATCAACTGTTATTTTTCCTTGTTGGACAGCTGGCATATGGAAGACAGCCAAAGGCACCAAGCATTTTGTTGTGGTTTTGTGATGACCCACTCAGGTCACTCTACCTGAACTGAATTAAAATTAAAAAAGTGAGCCTATATACTAAATTCCTTGTGAGACTAAACTCTATGTTGCAAGCGCACTCTGCTTGACAACCATTTTCTGGCGGGCACCCTTTGGTGCAGAGGCATCGAGTCCTGTCACCCCTCCTGAAGAGTTTGGAAATCCATGAGCAGCCACGTATTTGCGGTAGGCTTCCCGGATGATGCGGAAGGCTCGTGTGTTGGCATAAGGGATATCGGTAACTGGGTCTCGGTACAGTGCAGCTTTGTGGGTGACAGGGCACACTTCCTGGATAGGCGGCTGGCAATTGGCCTGTGCGCTTCTGGCAAAGGCTGCCTCGAAAGCCTCCTCATCACTGAATGTTATATAAGTACGGGAGCACAAGCCTCCAGCAGGTTGCTGGGAAGGTGTGGTGGGATTTGGTGGTGCAGTCTGAGGAACGTCTTGGTCCAACCTTGGGAAAAAGGGTGAACAACAACGACATACTGATCAGTGTAATACTGTGAAAATTCTTTACAGTGCAATACTGTATTATTATCATTATTATTATGATTATTATTTGGATACTGTATTATTATTATTTGGATACTGTATTATTAGGATGCTACAACAGCAAGTAAATGGATGCATTATGAACAGTATAATACTTAATTCTCTACTGTATGGTACAATATTATTGAAACAAAGCTGTAATTTTAACATACAATTATATTGACAGGTATCCATTTATATATAAACCAATATTTTATGGATTTTAATGTTGCCTGCTGGTAAAGACAAAAACCTTGCAATGATTGAAGTTTATGTTAAGTTAAAGGTAAGCTATAAAACTTTCACATTAAGCCCACAATCTTCTCAATAGGTCTAAAGACATGGTGGAAGGATGAACTTCTAATCTACTCGCTCCCCATTTGGTTCATTGTTGTCCCCTGAATTCAGCTCAATGTATTTTGCCTGGGTCACAAAATAGCTAAGTAACTACATTTCCCATGAAATGGCCTCTCTTCAACGTAAGGAGTGGACCAACATTATTGTGCCCTTTTTTCTAATATTTTCCATTCAAAATTGTTCACTTTTAGCAGAATTTCTGCTATTCAATTTCTCCACTGAGCTCCATAGTGAATCTAAATAGGAACTCCAAATCCTCCTGAGCCCATGAAATCTCTCCGTGAGAACATGAACAAATACTTCAGAGTTTGCATTCTAAGTCAGTTCAATGCATTTCAAGTGAAATAATCTTTGCACTCTTTGTCTACCTAATTATTTATAAAGTGACCCTGAGAGGCCAGTTGGAAATCAGACTTACCCTTCAACATCCACATTTTCTTCTTTCAGAATAGAATGAGAGACTAGGGGCATCATGACCGAATGGTAACGAATGGTTGGTCCTTCAAAACGTCGTTTCTTGTGGACCTGTTTCTTCTTGTCTGCCTCCAGCCGTTCATAGTTCTCTTCAGAAAAAAACAAAACGTAAATAAATAGGGGAATTCATATGTAAGTGGTAACATTTTATAGTAATGATCACTAATAAATGGTGAATTAATCACTATCTGAAATGTATTATCATTTTGGGTATTGCTTTGTATCGCTGTATATTGGCCTCATTCATTTATTTCCGGGACAGTGACAGCTATCTGTTCTTATAAAAAACTGTCATTGAAGCTTACAACGAAACATACTATTTACATTTTAACTTGTCACGATGTCTCTCATTGGACAGGCTGGCACATCCACAGCTGTCAGGAGACTTAGAGGTTGTGGACTTTAGAGACAGGGGGAAGGCTGCTCAAGTCAACTCTCAGCATCGCCAGGATCTCATTGTTTAATGTGCATGTGCTTGGTATTTCTATTCCAATTTATTTTCTGTTTGTGCAATAACATTTCTCTGTGATGTTTACTGTGCTTATAATAAAAACCCTCTTAAAACAGTTCTACGCTAGAACTAGACTAACTAACACTCCAAACAATAGCATATTACTATTGACAAAACATCAGTATTCATAAAAATGTATCTATCCCTCTGGCTTGTGCATGCTGGCACATCTGACAGGACCCCTCACTAAACTGTTGCAGTAAGGACGTCCTTAGGCAAAAATGAGAAATATGTTGTGTATATGTGTAAATAAAAGTCCAGTGCCGAAAAATCAATTGGCCAGCAGGGGTACATGTAGGTGCAGAAAATGGTCTTAACCACAACACCATCCAACACCACAACACGGGTACCTTCAGTAATGCACCATGTTCTCTCACCTAAAGATCGAATGTTGAGCTCGGCTGTTATCTTGGCCTCGGCCAGCAGTTCTTCCTGGGTAAGGGGCCGGTCACGGTGAGCGCCTCTCCGTCGTCGAGGGGCATCCTGCCGTTCTTGCAGCCGCAGATTGGTCTTCCGAGTATGTTCGCTGGTGGACTGTCGCACAGACTTCCGAGCTGGAGAAGGTTTAAGACATACCTTTAAATGAACCCAAACAATCTGGTGCAGTCTGGGGCAACCCACCCTCCATGGATATTTCTACGGTGGTATTATCCTCGGAACATTTTAAAAAATAAAATAAAAGATAAATTCTTTAAGACAATGTTTCTTATTAGTGAGCCTATTTTTCTGCATTTTATGGTGTAGCAGCCTGAATCAAAACAGATTTTTTTGCCAACAATCTACACAAAATAACTCATAATGTTGAAGTGAATATGACATTTTTGAAAACTTATTGAAAATGAAATACAGAAATATCTCATTTAAAGTTCAACCCCAAGTCAATACTTTATAAAAGCACCTTTGGCAGAAATTACAGCCTTGAATCATCTTGGATATGTCTATCTGCTTGGTGCATCTAGTTTTTGGGATTTTCTCCAATTCGGCTGTGCAGATTTACTCAAGCTTGGTCAAGTCGGATAGGGAGCATCTGTGAACGGCTATCTTGAAGTCATCCCACAGATTTTCAATGACAAGTCTGGGCTTTGGCTGGGCCACTCAAGGACATCCACATTATTTTTCTGAAGCCATTCCAGTATTGTGGCTGCATTCTTTTGGTCACTGCCCTGTTGTAACATAAACTGTCACCCCAATCTAAGGTCTTTGGTACTTTTAAATGGGTTCCCCTATCTAACTATTTGCCTGTACTGGACTCCATTCATTGTTCACTTTAACCTTACAAGTCGCCACAGCATGCTGCCTTCACCATGCTTCAAGGTAGGGAAGGTGTTAGATGAGTGATGAGCTTTTCCTGTCATAGCATGTTGCATTGCAGCTGAAAAGTCTTCTGTTTTCATGGTATCATAGAATCTTATGCCTCATGCTTTTTGGCATGCCTTTTCACAAACTCCAAGCATTCTGCCATATGCCTGTTTTCAGGAATGGCTTCCTTCTAGCTACTCTGCTATACAGCTCAGATTTTTGAAGTGCTGCAATTTTGTCCTTCTGGCAAATCTCCCAGAGTAGCCAAGAAACGCTATAGTTCTGCCAGAGTGGTTCTTGGTCACCTCCTGACCAAGGTCATTCTTGCCTGGTTGCTCAGGGTGGTCAGATGGCAAGCTCAAGGAAGATGCTAGGTCGTTTCAAATTTTTTTGATTTCCTAATAATAGAGCCTACTCCCAACACTTTGGAAATTGATTTATACCCCTCCCTAGATCTATGAGTCCTCACAACTGTCTCTGAATTCCACCATGAAGTCCACCGAACTGGTGGACTTCATGGTAAAGTTCCTGCTCTGACATGCATTGTCATCTGTGGGATCTTAGACCAATAGAGATAAATATATATCTATAGACATAAATGTTTTCTAAATCAGGCCCAATCAACTGAATTTGCCACAGGTGGACTCCAATCAAGTTGTAAAGACATCTCAAAAACATTCAAAGGAATTTAAACACACCTGTACTCAAACTCGAAAGTCACTACAATGGAGTTGAATAGATCAGGGACAATGAAATACTACAAAATGCAGAAAAGGTCAAGGCAGCCAAATACTACTTTAAAAGTTCTTGGCTCTAAGGTGTACTCACTTAATTTTTCTATTTTCACCATAAAACATATATTCATCAAATTTATTTTACTGAGATCTATCTACGTTTTCTCTGTTGATGTTTTTCATAATTAATTTGACTTATAAAGAAAAACTTTATACGGTTGATATTTTTAGTCTTATACAATTGGTCGAAACTTCAGATTTTCTAAGGAATATAAGGAATATTCTTCTAAGGAAAAATATTTTTGATAGCTGGAATGGGGGAACAAGAATTATACAAATAATAGGGACTGTAGAATAATAAACCTTATTTGAAATGATATATTTTGAGAAAATCCTAGCAAATAACCCTTAAGAGAAAATTCTATCTTTGAGTGCATACACACAAATCTATGCCTATATTAGAACAATTGAAGACAGGTGCCAGTGTGTAGGTATGTTTGGCAATATTCTTTTAAGTAGTCTTACTCTCGGCAAAGTCCTGGAATTCTTGTGGAATCCTCCTTTTCAGCTCTACTTTGGTTTTCTCAGTCTTCTTCAATTCCTCGGAGGGTCTCTTGGGTTTGGGCTTGGCTACCTTTATAGGTTCCTTGGATTAAACAAAATCAAAAAGCCATCTTTTTCATACCTGTACGACAAAGCAGGGGAAAAACTATCCACCCTGAGCAGCAGAATCTCAAAGGTTAGAGATGCACGTGTCACCAAAAGGTCACTGTAATACCAAGACCAGGTTGGAAAATCAGGGCAGCAAAAGTGAATCAGCAACATTCTCTGCTACCTCAATGGCTATGGTTGATATGCCCTTGAGCAAGGCATTTAACCACCAATAGATCCAGTGGAGCTACACAGAGGATGGCCATCAGTAGAAGACAGCTCCCAGGTGTTAATGTGTGTAAAATGTGCAGTGTGAATCAAGAAAATGTTTCACTGGATAAATAAAGGATAAAAATAAGCAATCGGCCAAATGCTGGTGAATTTGGTTTGTGGCTGGTAAGATACATTTTCATTGTTAAAGTGTTTTTCTGTCTTGTTAGTGGGGAGAAATCAACAGTCTCCATAACAACGTCATTACAGAAGTGGTCTTATAGGACAAAGACCATGCCTTTGTCACCAACAACACACGGGTGTCCAAAGGACCTGCTGTTTTACGTTTAAAAAAAATCAATTAAAAAAAGTACAAATGTATATTGATGGACAGCTTAAAAATAATTCAATAGAGTGACTGAAATTGAAACTGAAATTCTGATTGCTGTCTGTTGCTACCTTATAAGCTTTAGTGACGACTCGACTTTTCCTCCGAGGTGCATCTTCCTCCTGATCACTGTCTGGCTCATCACCCTCATCGATGTCAAAATCACTGTCCACCTCATCCTCTGTGTCTGAATGTTCTCCGTGATACTCGTCGTCTCCTGATTCCTGGGGGAAACAAAGAACATGATTTAGCCTATAATTCACAGTAAACAGGATTTCCTCCAAGGTTTTGTATTTGTTGCGTTCAGACTAAGTTAACGCAAATTAATTGCAACAATAGCACCAATAAACTACCAGATCTTGTTAGGGAGTACCACTCCCATACAAAAAGAAAGCAGCAAGCATCAGGACTAATATTAGGGACGTCAAACATTATTCTGCTGTCTTGGAAAAAGAACATTTGAATCAATGATACAGACAATCTTTTTTTAAACTGTATTTTCCACTTTTATTTAATGGTCTACAATTGAGAAAAAATGTAAAAAAATTAATTTTAAATCAAGAAACCTTGCTGCCATAATTTCCTGTCACGTTTCCAATCAGTAGAAAACTGGTTAGCCAAACATTAGCTTTTTGGTGAACTAGTATGTGTAACTTTGTTTGTTTATTTGGTTTTTTAGCTGAACCAGGTCGCAATTTTATTGTCTATATTAAAGACTCTCCTGATTAATGCTTAAATGACACCCCATTAAAACTGGCACGCTGAGATGAACTCAGTGTTCCACTGAGAAATTGAACACTAGTAAATCACTCACTCCTGGATGATTTTAACAACTGTAGTTGCAAAAAATAGCTTGGCTACACGTTATAAAATCATTTGAGCCACCTCCAAAATCAGTCAATGTGATTTAATTTTTATTACCTTTTCCTTTTGAGTGGAACAGACATATGCTACCTTCAAGTGCTCCTCATAAATATAAGGAGCACTTGTTTCTGATTTCAGGTTTCAATGCTGCTAGATAACCCAACCAAAAAAAAACATCTTAAACTCCAACCTGCAATGGCTCAAAACATTGCACATCTACGCTTTCCAGTGAAGGAGAAAAGGCAGCCATATAACCTTCTCTTATCAGTCAAAATTGTACATAAAGAAAGTGTTTTTCTGAGGTGCCACTGTTTAGACAAAAATATATTTTAAAAAAACACAACTCACTAGTGAATCCCAGGATTATATACAGACAAGTTGGTTACAACTTCAGTGCTAGTTTGATCTACCAGTGAAAGGTGTGTCTTGGAGCTTTCGTGTTGAACATTGAACATGTGACTTTTTAGGGAATCTGAGCAAGCAGCTGTAGAATTCTATGCCGAAATTTTGTGCATCAACTTCAAGACAAACCAAAGTTGGCAGCAAGTGGAACAAAAAAATTCTGTTGCACGCAGCCATAAAATGTGTTTGTTATTGGAACACCTTTTATAATTGGAGCATTCTCTGGAGTATATGGTACGCCAGGTCTACGGCAGCAACAGAAAGAAACACATTTCACATACACATACACATTTCTATGACCGAGAAATAGAAGTTTTAGTCCACAAGCCTTTGAGAAAGCTCAATGACAGAGATATTACTGCGACAGAAAGGAGATGTGTATGGGAGATCTCCAGAAATGTGAGTCCCGTTGGTGTTACTAGATGTAGTGATGAAACCACGCAAAGAGGCGAGCAAAAGATAAAGATTAGTTTTAACTTGAGAAACGTAGAGGGAACCGGCAGATGGCCTCTGGCTGAACAATCATAAAACCAGGCAGAAGATAGTAGAACGGGACCTCTAACCTGAGCAGGTGGTTGGAGTGGATTTGTCATAGATGCTATCCCATAAAACAAAGGTAAACTGATGGCTCATTTACTTCATTCAGGTAATTTACACAAATGTTAGCAATTAGGAGTTTCAAACAGCCTGTATATTTTCATATTTCTGCAAACCATTTCATTTTCAATGGTGGTACTGCAGGAATCAGTAGAAACAACAACATTGGGGAAGCCAGCCATGTTGAAAAATTCAGCTTTTGTCCTGTCAATGTCTTGTTGGGTGCTTGGAAAGTTGATGCATTTGTCTCTTCTAGCACATTTGACACAGCCCTACTAACAGAGGCCTGAGAAACACCAGATGCACAGCCCATAGGTGTTTGAAATGTCCCAGTCCCCAAAACTTGCAGTGTAGTGAGCAATTTGACAAACGCTGGCATTGCATACTGTTTCACAAAGTTAAAAGAGAGATTCTAGGAAGTAATACCCTCTCTCTTTCAATTTCCTGACTTGTTGGTGATGATGCCTGCATCTTGCAGCAATGATCACAACCATTCTGAATGGCCAATCTGATCTCTTTGCACATCTTGACGCCTAATATGCATCGCTGACAAATCACTATTAAATGGGCAAAATAATGATATTTGCGCAATATTTCCGTATGAATGGCAAGCACAAAGAGGCTTTTGCTATTGGGCATGCTTTCCACTCATTGTGCACGGATAGTGAATAGTTTTTTCTTAGTTGGTCATTTTGGTGATACAGTGTGTGCTCATCTCTGTGCAAACCTATAGTGAATCTGGGCCTGATTGGAAGGGCACATGCACTACAGTAAACCCTCACATAAAATGTTGTCATCAAGACATTGGGAAAATTTGAAATATCAATAAATAACAATTAACACCTAAACCATTTCTCAGTGATTTTTTGTTATCATAGTTTTAATTGACCTAGAGGTAAAAGGAACGTAAATAATCAAATTAGCATCCCGTATTTTAAAATACAACTAATAATTTGTAGGTATAATTGCACATATGAAAATATGAAATTGAACATATGATTAAATGGACATATCTATCATAATGTCACTAATTTTTTTATTTTTTTTTTAAGTATACATTAAAAATACCCCTGCTAATGCTATCTTGAACCCCACCTCACTAACGCCAGTTTAACAATATTATGGTCGCAGTTAGCTTAATTGCGACCAGCCAGTTAGCATCACTCAACGGTAACGTTACGTGTCTGGTTGGGGACTTGGTAGCTTAGTTGATATCTTCCGCTTTACTCACATCATTGAAGCCGCCATAAGTGGTCTTGTAGAACTCGTCCTCTTCTTCAGCATCGAGTAATTTTGACATGCGATTACCCGCAGTCTTGCGGGGCTCTCGGCTAAATGCAAGAGTCATGGTTGAAGATTGCTAACGCCACTAGCTAAACAATGCTGTCGTTATGGTAGCCAGCTAGCGGTACCTTAATCGTTCAACACCTACTAGGTTTGTTTGGGTCTCGCTCACCACTCCGTTACTTACTGTCACTCACTTAGTCATTTGTCTGTTGTTAACGGTGTTCTATTTAAGTTTAGCAATGTGGTTTTCGATTAAATAAACAGGGCTTATTTTATTCACTCTAATAGCATTACATAGACATCTACTGCCTTCGTGTTAAAAACACATCCGGATGGAGCAGTTGATGTACTTCCGGGTTACATGCCAGAGCCGCTACTACATACACAAGTAATGATTAAGTACGACTGTACTATTACCAGTGGGCCGTTCAGATTGAAGTATACTCAGACAGTATATTGCATGACCAGACATAGTTATAAAGCAGCACCGATGAAAATCAACATTAGCCTTTTTTTCCCCCAGTCACTGTTGAAAAAACAACCTAGACCAGCTAAAGCTGGTTGATGGTGAGCTGAATTTTGATGTTCACTGCTGGTGTTTTGCTGGACTTAGCTGGGCAGAGACGGTCTGATGCTGGTTAAGGTGGTATATGAGAACACTGATGCTGGTACACCAGCATCTATACCCCATAACCTAAGCAGCAATTTGAGTGTTGTGTTCCTGAAATAAAACATTTGCATTACCAAAACAAGTAAAACACAATGCAGATTATGCTCTTAAAAAATGGTTTAATATAAAACTCAGTGACATAGCAGTAACAATAACAAAACCATCCACATCTGCACAGCCTATTTGATTTTCCATAATTTCCCCCTGGGGATCAATAAAGTATCTATCTATCTGAGATTTTTAGTAGTGCAACAACATTGATAGAATTTACCTCATACTATGGAAGGATTTCTGGTTCAATAATCACAAATATATGAGATGTAATGAATATAAACAAAAAACGGAACTAATACAAATACTACATTCATTAATTATGTATTGAGATGTTTGAATACAAAAAACGCTAATATATTTCACCCAAAAGGTTAGCAGACTTACAAATAGGCCTATAGGTTTTCATGTTTTCACCAACAACATATTTTCAAAGTCTAAAACGTTATACAAATTGTTGAATCTGCATTTGTTCATCTAATTGCACGTGTGGCTTGGCTTGCATTTGTTTTGGGGATTTTTGACACACTTGTCTAATATGTGATTGCGCTTGTTCCAGGCTATGTCGAGGAGGATGGTCAACACCAGTGTTCCCCATGTCGTGATAAAAGCCTCTTGCAGAGAGTATCCGCATCGGTGACCGGTGAATAAACTTATAACTAACTGGACTAACTATAACTATGTCGCAATTAAGTACCAGGGAACATGTAACATTTTTGTGAAAAAAGTCCATCTCCACATAACATTAGGTGTGTTGTCGAGCCACCTCTGTTCTCAGAAGCAATGTTTTTAATGTTACCTGTCTTGCATCTGTGAATGTGGTTAGCTTGAAGACGCAAGAGGGTCATTAGACTCAGATTGCTTCTCCCTTGATGGAGCTCTCTTGGCTTCTAACAACATAATCCCCCTTGAAAATCAGACTGCCGATTGACTGTGAACTACTCAGCAGATGATTATTGGCTGTGTTTAATGTGGCCAGAAAAATTCCGTAAAATTCAAGATGTTAATGTCGGTGTCTGTAAATCTTTGGTTTATCACCCAGCCCTAGTATTTCCACTATATAAACACTAGATTTTTCATTATGCAATTGTCAAATTCAAAGTAAGGGCCCACTCAAGAATTTTTACCCCCTCCGTGCTGAAAGCCTCCCTCCGTCCCTGATGTTGAAGCAGTGTTTTATGTAGTCACTGAACTGCACAAAAATAGTCTTCCCTGGTTCCCTGGTTACGAGACCACCAGGATTACAATATGGGAGATTAAGTTAAATTCCCTCCAAAAAGTTCAGTGGGTCCATTTATTAACTGTGTCCCAATTTGATTGTTAAGCACCAAACAATGGAAATCCCACAGCCAGCTAAGTCGCTATTTCCTTGTGGAAGTGCCAGCAGTGTCAGCTGTCCCTGCTCTGTTCATTTTTCGTTTTAAAAAGGGGCAAAAAGGAGATTTTTACTGCCCCATTACATAAATGACTGTGGGTTGATAGGGTTGTTGATCAATACCAATGACTCAATAATTACTTGGCCAACTACTGAAATATCTGCTCAACGATGGAGGACAGTGCTATGAGCAAGCGTCACAACACATTTCAACTGTAGAGGCTATAAAGCCTCGTTCTCAAGTAAAAGACAAGTATAACTATTGGAAAGGTGGGCGGCGGCTGTGGAAGGATTTCTGGTTCAAATATAAGAAATATATTAGATATAATGAATATAGATTAAAAAATTGAATTAATAAAATAATATTACATTCAGTAAATATGTATTACAACATTTATTTAGCATGCTTTATTTCAAATGTAATTCAGTATTCTTTACACAGCAATTAAACTATAGTTTAGCTGTGTAAAGAATAGGAAGGAAGGAGCCCTTCCCATGCACAGTGGGGAGGGCTGCTGGTTATATGCTGTAAAAAGAGTATTTGATATGGTTTTTGTTGAGTCTGTATAGCCTTTGTTTTTTCATCCAGGTGTGACAATTTTCACGCTTTGCTGTTGAAGGCAAAATTGCCTTACTTCCAGTCTTATTCCACCTATTCTCTAGCTGGCTTGACGCAGCTGTCCTCAAAGCACCTTTTCCTGCAGCAAATGGAAATTGTTGCATGAGCTTACTGTTTGTGTCTCCCCAGTGGCTGTGGGGTTGGCAGGCATAGAATGTACTAAATAAGTCATAATATTATGTGCCTTTCTCAGGTGATCTGAAACATTACCTTAAAAATGTGTACAGTTAAAACAATCACACAAGCAAACACATTTTTTATATTTATGGTTATCACAGGTGTGACACATCTGTGTTATACATAACCATTAAGTAAACACACCAAAAAAAATAGTGTACCCCATTTCAAAAACAATTTATTCGTATAGCACTTTTCACTTTTAAAAAGCACTTGTGACGTGCTTTTCAGTCAGTGAAGGAGAAAATATAACACTCCTCAAGTGTTAACCTTGGATTATGGCACAAGGGATAGTAACATCTGAATGAAAAGAGTAACAAATCAAATGAAGAAATAATAATAACATAAACATGCCATATAGATCTTTTCATATTAAGTGTAAATCAACCAGGCAGTTCAGCCCTCTTAATAAAACCATATATATAAACTAAGTCTTCTGTACATTCTAATAAGTAGATAAAATGTTTTTTTTAAATACAAACATTAACAAGAACATTGTTTATTAATTCAATGTTGCACATCTCTACATCTTTCATGTCTTTACTACGAGTGGAGCTCCATATTTGTTCCCTCTTACAAAACAGACATAGGTGAAAACTGTAGCATTCCAATAATGTCGAGGCCTGGGTGAGACGAAGTAACTGGAAATTGTCTTAAGATCCTACAAGCAATCTACGGCAATCTATATCTTGTACGTTTTTTGAATTTAAAACACTGTTCTTATGCATGTAACAGTCAACCATCGAACACATGCAGACATGCAATCAGACCATTGTCTGGTCTTTTACCTTTTTGCAATTGATAAACTTTTGTTGTACTACATGATGCGTACACTGGCAGCAAAGTATTTTAAGTGGAATGCCCCTTCAAGAATTTTGACTTATATTAGCTTCATTGTCAACCTGCCTGGTTCCATTTTGTTGCCTGTGCTCCCCTTACTATTTGTCATGTTGCTTCGTGGCACATATGCAATTGTGGCTGTGTGCTTTAATTGCCCTTTGCCCTTACTCCAGAAGAACATGAAAATGAAACATATGGTTACAGAGCTCAAGAATGAAAGAAACCCAATGGTTACTGCTATCACTAGTGTTTTGACATCAAATGGGAATTGTTGAGTTCCATTTACAGCTGGAGAGCCGAACCATTTTTCAAGACTAAAACGGTTTCGAGAAGACAGTTGAGAGCCTCGGACACGGAGGCTTACACGGAGACTCTCGTTTCCTGCAGCATTGGATGCCACACAAAGATAAGTACCACTATCTTGAGGCTGTGCATAGCGAATCTCCAGTGAGCCATTGTCAAGAATCCGTATCCTACCAATGGATGATAAAGGTGTTAGCTGTGGGTTTAGCCAGGTGATGGAGGGCAGAGGGTCACCAATTGCATTGCAAGTAAACAAAACTGTGTGTCCCTCATCTACTTTCACGTCTTGTGGTTTGCGGTTCAAAATTCGAGACTGCCGACAAGTGAACAGGCCTGGGAGCTCAGCCTCAGAAAAGTCTAGAAAATTCCAGCCCTGCAACTGGGCAGAGGTAGTGCAAATCGGTGGATGTCCACCAAAGTCTAGATACAGGCGCCTGCGCACCACCCACAGCAGACGGCAGTCACATGCTAGTGGGTTGTTATCAAGTCTCAGAATTTCTAGGTTGTCCAGTGAATGAAAAGTGCCTAACTCGAGTGTGGTTAGAAGGTTTCCAGATACATTCAGCAATTTGAAATGTGCCAAACTGTGGAATGCTCCAAGTTCAATGCGCAGCAGTCGTCCCCCAACCAGATGCAATTCTTGAAGCCGTTGCAAGTCCCCAAGCAAGTTCCCTTGAATGTAGGCAATTGGATTAAAGGAAAGATCAAGGTATACAAGATATACAAGATGATGCAATGAGGCGTAGGGCATAACACTAAGGTTGCAGTTGCTAATGGTTAGGGATGTAAGATTTAGACCAAAGAGGCTGTTTCCTGCAAGGGCCTCCAGCCAGGGGCAATGGGAAATGACAAGTTCCTTGAGGCGCCCCAGAAGACGGAAAGAGTTGTTTGGCAATGTGGTGAGGCCAAGCCGGTGAAAACGAAGGCTTGTCAGCCCACTAAGTTGCGTAAGTGCCTCTGTTGGCACAACGGTGAGATTGCATCGGTCTAGGTGTAGCTCCTGTAGACTGGTTAGGCCTGTGAAAGCATAATGAGAAATATAAACTAGGTCATTTTCACCTGCTTTAATACGTTGCAGGGCTGCCAAGTCACGGAAAGTAAAATCTAGTAAAACCAGGATCTCATTGCCACTTATGTCCAGTAGCTGCAGTTTTGACAAGCCAACAAATGCTCCTGCAAGAATAATCTTCAGGTGATTGCGGGCAAGACGCAGAGTTAGCAGGCTTTTCAAGCCTAGGAAGGCTTCAACTTCAATCATTACCAGAATGTTGTCGCTTAAATCCAAGTCCCATAGTTGTGTTAAAGTCTTGAACTGCTGATGCACTAGAGTCTTGATATTATTGTGAGTTAAGTTTAGCAGTTGAGAGTCTTGTGGGAGACCACTGGGCACTGTGGCAAGTTGGCGCTCAGAGCAGTTCACCTCCAGCTCCACAGCGTTACATGTGCAGGGCTGTGGACAAGGCCAGGGTGTTTCTATTGCACATGCCACCCCTACTGCCCACAGGTAGAAAGCTCCCCAGCACAGCCGTCGCTGGACACCAGTTCCCTCACACATCTGGTGGCTTGCCTGTAGGTGAGAAAAAGGAGACTGTGAAAAAAATCATGAGAGTGATGATCTATACCGATTTCACAAGATCTGGGGGAAAAAAGGTAACAGCATAACGGTAACACAGAAGCAAGGATAAGAAGGCAGGCAGTGTTAAGATGCCTATTGCATGAATCTAATGTATGATTTTAAATTGAAAACAGTATTGGTCCTGGAGGACAATTTTGAAATAAAATACAACAAAATACGTAATCCTATTATCCTGCAATACATGTTGGATATTATCAGTAAAGCTCCTACAAAGAAAGTGTTGTTGACTTCACTCACCACTTGGACACTTGGCTTTTCATAAGCAGACTGTTGATGAGGAGTTCAGTCTTCTTGGGTCCATTAATGCTGAAGAAACAGCAACACAAAAATGAAGGAAAACGTTGTCAGATGGTGGTACTGAATCACCATTGTTAAAGGTGCATTAAGTACAATGTTTACTGCCCCATAGCACAAAATGACCGTAATATATCTGCGGGGGTTTGATAACTTTGTTGATCAATATCAGTGACTCAATGACAACTACGCCGGGCATCATGGTATATTACCTCTTGACTAAATGTTTCTGTTGGATCTCTGCTCTCCTTAGCTAGCTTACTTATTATATTGTGAAACTTTTATATTTCTACAGGCCAAATCCTAGTGTGGATTTCATGTTTTAATTTAGAGGAGAGGAGAAGAAGAGGAGTTTTTTATGTTAAATTTTAGCAGGTGCTAAATATCACAGTACTCTGTATAGCAGTCGATGCAATTTCTGCACCTGGAAAGATCTTGTCCTTAATTGCAATTCCATTTACCTGCCCTTTTGAACTTAATCAGGACTGAAAGGTAGAAGACATCTGCAGACCTTGATTTTCAGTTCATGGACAATCACAATAACAACACAACCTGTGCTTATTTTGGCCAGCAGCATGTTGGAAATGAGGACAGACACAGTTTCAGCAATAATTTGACAGGAACAGTTGGAGAAAAAGCTAAATAAACATTCAACCAGATGCTGTTTTGTCACCAGGGGATAATTTTGCCTTATTGCACACTCTCAGTAAATCCAGATGTAAAAAAAAAAATAAAAAATAAAAAATCAGAGTGGGCAGGTTACTTGCCTTCAGTGTGTTTTCATTTATTCACACAGTTGGAAAGCAGGGAAAGAGGGAGACAGGGTAGGCCCACAGGAGCACTCCACTCTCTCTGGGCATTCTTTTAAACACCATCTCGTTTAACTCATTTTCATTGGTGCCCATTACTTAATTCAGTATTCTTCTGTTTACTTGGACACTCAACTCTTAGTTCAAGGAAAACTGTGGACCATGGAGGTAGCATTATTGGGCATGTTCTAGCCTTGGCTCTGTCTTCAGCATCTTGCTTCTATACAACCTGACAACAATGCCACAGCACACTGGCAGAGTAGCTCTGTCTGGAGATCTTAAAGGCTGAATATCTCCCATGGCCAAGGGGGAGTCTCCTTTAGCTGTTAGAAATCCTTGGTTAGAGTAGAAGACATCTGCAGACCTTGATTTTCAGTTCAATCAATTCAGTCATTTTTTCAGGACAATCACAATAACAATAGTTATCCCATGGCACAATACACATGGCACAATACACTTTACTGTGTGTAGGACCTTTTGTTAAGTGTTACTGATTTAATAAGGTGTTCAAACCCAGTCGGGCTGAAATCATATTGCTTTTCCCATGGTTTAGCATTTTTGTCCATTTGCTCAATTTCCTGTGAGATGCTGTATGTAAGATAATTTAAGCTTTTACCATGATAGAGGATGACACCTTTTCCTCCTGTGGGGTGGAGGCATGGGTCTAGCACACCACTGATTCTAACCCTGTGACCATTTGTCCAATTATCATGAAGCTTGGTGAACATGTTCATCAGAGGTCAGCCCTCATATTTGTAAAACCATTGTTGAATCCACCAATAGGGGGCAGCAAAAGCCAAAAGTTGATATTTATGTATATAGTGGACAATGTTTCATGAAATTTAGTGATGCTGTCCAGGTACAGGTACTTTATTTCAATGTATGAACTGTAATCTGTAATGACATAATAGTCTATGACTCAAAAAACAATGAATCTATCTTTATCTGTGTCATTATTACATAAAGAGGCATTACATTGTGTGCATGGAAACAAGAATTTGAGGTAAAAAAAAAAATTAAAAAAAACTAAATCGACAAAAAGTATCCACCTTAATATTCATCCATCAAGACATGTAGTCTAGTTTTCAGTCTTAAAATCATTTCAAACAAACAGGCTCTGCCTTCCCTTTAACTCATAATTACTGGAGTAATGTGTTTTCTAAACTGGTGAGTATGAATTTTGAAGTAAGCAGGATCAGCTGCCCCTCTAGACTATCAATTTTGGTAAAATACATTTTATGAAATGCTGAGTGGGCTGTTTCAAGCCAGAGGTGTCAACCATCCAATTAGGCAATTGCTGAAATTGATCGTGGAATGAGCGTGGAAATTATCAGGTGAGATGTGGGTTGATCATAAGCCTGTGTAGGTGCAGTGACAGTATAAAGTAAATTATGTCTAATTAGTGCTGAAAGATGGTATAGAAAGCGGTGGTTGTTATACATATCTTCATCATTTGACATCCAAGGCAATAAGCACTACAGAGCGAGGTCATCAATAATGTGTGAGTGGCCAAACTCACTGCATTGCCAGTAAAGTGGTAAAAAAAAATATTTTGACACTTCAAAGTGTGATGCCACTCTCAGTTTTGGCTGTTCTCCACACCCTTTGTCTTGCTGAAAGATGCAACACTACAATTTGGCAGAAGACATATGGGACTACAGACTACAGCAAGACTGGTTTCTCTTAAATGTATGATATTATCTGCACAGAAAGTACAGATAGTATCACAATTATAAAGAGTGATTTAAACTAGCAGAGGAAGCAAGAAATTGTGATTTTAAATGTGAATTCAGTCATGCTCACTACAGCTAAGAAAATGTCAAATCTATTGACCTTTATCCAAAAAAAGTGATTTTACTATACTTTTTCAGCTGTCAGACTTAAAGTGACTTCACTTGGTACAACATTCTCAAATTGCTATAGCACCCTCATAGTGAAAGTGGCAGTTATTTAGCTTGAACTATCCGAGGAATCGCAGCAAGGATGCTTAGAAGAGCACATGTACATCTACCTCCAAAATGAGTTCTTACACGGGCTGTTTTTGGAGCTCATGGTCACCACCAATCACTTTTATTTTGAAGGGTTTGTCTATTAATCAAACTGTTAACAGACAAACAAACATGCCAAAGTAGATCTAGGTGAGATGATTTCTTACTGTATCATGGATCACATTTAACAAGTAATTTTGTCTCTTCACAGTTATTGATATCGAGAGCTGGGAAAAAGTGGCGTGCCGGTGGTGACAGCAGATCCCCAGGGTAGCGAATGATGGAGGCTGATTGCTCCTGAACTCCTATGGGAGCGTGCATGCTAAAAATTGAAAATGGTGCACGAAGGTGAAATCACAGTCATTTACTTGGTTACAGTTTCAAGAGTAAAAATACCGACAATGATGATGATAAAAAGTCGTAGATAATAAAAAATAATGTTGTGATAAACATTAGTTGAGTAAAGGAGGAAAATCTAATAACTCACCGTGTCCTCAGTCTGGAAGACTTGCCATAGTGATAGCTCCATTTTCACAATTTTTATAATGAAAAAAAGAACACACATGCATATATACCAGTGACCTCTTCCTTCTTAAATCATATATGGATCATTGTTGATACGACCAGAGAGAACGGAGAAACACTGTAAATGCAGGATACGTTGTTTGGACTGTCCTTTTTATTTAGATTGATAATATCAAAAGCCAGAAGATTATTTCTGTAATTTCCCTTTAAAAACCTTCTGTTGCTCAAAAATATATCCAAATGAATTGTGCAATGAGAGAGAAACACCTAAACAGGCTATAAAAATAATGCTTCATCTTTAGTCTAATAGGTTTATGTCCCTTTTTCAAATTTTGAATTATGTGGAGGAAGCATGTTGGAAGCTTAGTTGCTGTCCTCGTGGCAAAAACAACCTGGCTCTGGACACACTGGTGGTTCAGGCATGCTGGGGGATTATATATGTGCTCATGGAATCCATCCAGCACATTGCATTGGATGGCAGAAGGCAAGCACAGGTCAGCCAAGTACAGAGATTTAGGTGTAACACCAGATGGGACTGAATTTAAGGACTGATGCTCGTAAAGAAAAGGCTTTCTTCATGTTTTCAGCTCTTTGATCAGTTATTGGTCACTTAGTGTCAGTTTGATACAGACAGACACATAACTGCAGTATGTGCCCCACAACACTAATGTTAGTAATATTAGTTGAATTATAATTCTGAATTATAATTTGAATAAATTGAAGTCGGAGACAATGGATTGATTTCTGACAGGAATGTGTACAAGGAGTTGCAATAAGCAATAAGCCGCCATAAATACTATTTTGGTTATGTTTCTTAGTTAATGAAAGCAGAACTAGACAACCCTCTTAACTTACGTTTCTAAAAATGTCAGAGACATTGCCAGGGTTGCTAACATCCAAGTTAGAACCAAGGTCATTTTCAGCTTGAGCTCTAACAGGATGGGAGACTTAATGTCACGTTGACATATTTCTATACAATGATTGTGCCTCTTTTCAATATTTATTTTCAATAATTCTATCAGTGAGAAATGAAAAGACTACAATCCATGCACATGGGAATAGTCTTTTTCATGACAGGTACCTTTAAATGCATCACCTGTTTCCTGCCAAGTATAAACATATATTTGTATTATTATTTGGACCTTGAGATTTAAATAAATGTTTATTTCTGATTAATGTGTCCTGCTATTGTTTATTCATGTAGTTTGAATCTATTTGACATTGCGTAAGCTTTGACCAAGCATGTAACATACTGGTCTCTAATTGAAGCCCCATGTGGTCAGGGTCTTCATTGTGCTGATTGAGATTTCTTTTTGCAGGAGAGTCTTGCTTGCCAGTGGCAATGAAAAGATGTAGAAGAAAGAAGAAAACTGAATTCATACTGTTTAGAAGGGTAGTTCAGGCTCATGTGGCCACCACTGACTTACCCAACATACGTGTATGTTGACATTCTGAAGGATTGCATGTGTCATTTGTGCAACATTGCTTTTGCCTCTCTACTCTGCAGAAATGGAAACCTAGCTATTGACTGACCCACAATAATGGTAGAGAAGTTGGAGAGAATGATTAGTTTTCTGTTAGTAATAGATTAGACTCGTACACTGTCTCAGCAGCGTGATTCAGTAGTTAGGGGGATCCTTGAGTTACCGCTAACTAAGATAAGGGGGTCGATTTAAATGTGCAAGACTGAAGTTGTGCTGATTTTTCTCAGTTGTAAGTGAAATACATTCTACATTTGTAGAAGGTGTCTAATGATATGTACAGTTTGTTGTATTTGTAAAGGTAAAGGTATCAGAGGGGGCCTGATGCTTCAGCCTGAATGAATTCATATCTTTATACTTGGACTATAAATGGACTTTGTGGAACTAATAATAATAATACCAATGATAATGTGATGCTTAATGATCCCTGTAGGAAAATGTTCTTCTCACAGGGTCAGCTACATGTGTTTCTGCAGCAGGTTTCAGTGTACCTGGTCCTCCCTACTCACTACTGCTGCCCTTGTTAATTATATATATTGATTATTGCAAACACGCAATCCAGACAAACAAAAGTCAAGTAACTAAATGCAATCAGGTGTATAAGTAGAATTGCCACTTTTTGCCCTCATCTGAAGGATTTCACCGCGTGTTGATAGATGCATGTTAACAACACAGAGCAGGAGTCAATGCTGAGTCAGGAATTTACCATCTGTCCCCTTGGAAACTGCATTCATCAGCAATTCTCTGTCCAACCCAGGAATCAGGAAAAGAAAAGATCAGTGATGCAAGCCAATATCAGTCTCAGCCAAATCAAAGTGTGGAGTGCACACCCAGTTAATTAAACACTCAGAGCCTTATCAGCTCTATGAGTGAACAAACAACTTCCTTATCTTCTTCTTCTTTATTATCAGCTTGTCAACTCCAAATAGTTGTCATTGAAAGATCAACACCTATTAACACTGTACAATTTGTTGTGTATTGTTTCTTGAGTCTTTAAGTGTTATTTGAATTATTTGAACAACAGCACATATTTTTGGGGCGGTATTTTGATAATCATGAATCACTTGGCACAAATATTTTGTTGAAAGATACCTGTGCTGCACCAATGTACATTTTTTTTACATATGGATCCATGTGTCATTCTTGACTTATTTTTATATTATACTGCTTCTCATGCTTTTCAATTATTTATTTATTTATTTAATTATTTCTTTAATTGATGACCATTTTTGCACTGACTAGAAGCAATTGATTACATGTAATGGGACTGCAGTAATCTGAGTACAAAAAATAGTTTCCCATAATCCTGTATTTTTTTTAACCTGAGGTTTTTTTTAACCTTTAATTATTTATTTAATAAAACTGATAATCTACTACTGCTAACCTGCTAATTATAACAGTATGTATTAATTTATTAATTGTATTAACCCATCATAAAATGTCATCTTGTTTTACAAATGTAAACAATCCTTTTACACATCAGTGATGCCAGTAGATTGTCCTTTCCTGTGCTCAGGGGGTACTCAATTATGTAATGATTAATAGATATAATTTGCTCTGGGACTTATGGGAAGACATGCATATGCAAGACCAGATGCAAATACAAGGCTTTGGAGAATACATGTCACACTCTACACAGGCTTACTGGAAACATTTCATATTATACTATAGGTTCACAGCACTAGCACCACATAAACAGGAAGTTCTGAGAAAGCATCAACACCCTAGAGCACCACAAGTTAATCATGAGAAAATCACTCTAAAAGGCAAACATCCACCAGTCCATCTACAGTTAATTCAGCCAACACATAACAACATAAATTCAGTCTAGGCCTATAAACAGACAAGCAATTTATGTATAAAGCCAAGTAAAATCACTGCAGCAGATTTAAGCCTTACTAATGGTAAATAGTGCAATGTTTTTTTTTAGAGGTAAATGGAATTAATCAACAACATAACTACTTTAACTTCAGGTTAAAGCATCAGATGCCGCAATAGTCATTACTCACCACTGTAGTTTCCAGAGAAGGACAAACTGTTGTGGTCGATGGTCAATCAGTCATTCTCTCAATGTGAAGAGCCTTGGACTTCTAGTTGTTAATGGCTAAAAGGGCCAAGTTGCTCTTCCAAGCATACTCACTGCGATTCCTCAGATAGTTCAAGCTAAATAACCGCCACTTTCACCCGCTGTCAAGTAGCCAGCTCATCCCATTTCTCTGGTTTTGTATTTTGTAAATTGGGTCTGGTGAGACTTTAGTTGGTTGATTAAATTCTGAGTCCACTACTCAATGTGGTCAGTGTATTGTATTGTGTACTATGAGGGTGCTATAGCAATTAGGGAGTGTTGGTAGACTGTATCAACAAGACACTGAGCTGTCTAAATATGATTATAATTTAATGGAAAACATCATACAATTTCTTGGAGGTGCTATGAAGTTGATCTGGCAATTTCTGCCTTCAAAAATAATACAAAAAATACAAATACAGTCTACTTTCCTTAATACATACTTATTGTTTTGTTTAGGCTCAATGTTGTTTAAAAGTTGATTCATGATAGTTTTCTCTGCTTTTTGTGTAATGTGCTTGGTTTCCATTTTGTTTCTTTAGATTGTTTGTTTTCTTTTTTCTTTAACCCTGTAAAGCACGTTGTAACAAAGTGTTTGTATTTAAGGCACTAAATAAATAAAGTTGGCTTAGAAATGGCCATACCAGAGTTCCCAAACATGTTGTAGTCACTGAGTTACAAGGAAAGTATGAGACAAATCACCAACAGGAAGGCTGTAATCATATTTGGTTACTGCACAGTAGGTTCGAAATTAGATTCACATGACAAGCCGAGACCAGATTGACAAGGAAACGGAGGGAGTTAAAAAAAACAACCTTTACCAGGAAACTATACTTCCTCTTTTAAGCATGAAGGTATAAGTCTGAGAAGTGTGCTTTCGTTCCAGAACAAACTTAAACCCATTGATTATTGCAAGGTAAAGTTCAAACAGTTTCTCTCCTTTGTAGAAATGTATTTAGGTGGTTTGGAGGTATAGCATTTTGTGAGTTGTTTAGTCATATAGATTGCTGGCAATGCAGTGTAGATAAATGTAAGAGTGCAGAAACGATTGGCAGTGACAGCAGCTCAGAGATTACAGACAGGTTCAAAATCAAAAGATTTTTAACTTCTCCTTTTTAGAAGAAGGATATTGAAAGGTCTGCTGTCACAAAAGGACATGCCAGCCTAGTACAATTTTGTAATTGTGAGTATTGTGTGATGAAGTCTCACGGCTCTTAATTTGAAACAGGTAAATGTATGATGCACGTAATGATCAGCTTCATGTTAGAGGACACTGTTGTCCAGCCTCCGCCTTACCCTCTCTAGTCAGACTGTAGCAGCTGTTATCAATAAGACTATAATTAACCTTTTTATTGTATTTTACGCAGTGCACCACAGACCATGAGTGTGCATTGTGAGCATGAATGCCTTTAACACAACTAGTTTAACCTTAATGTAAATATGAGAGTATTTCCCACCACAGAAAGGTTTAGAATGGTGTAATCATGCTGTGATAGAAACACATGAATTCTCAAATGCCTGTTATGAATTTGTAAAAGTCTATCTATCGTGGTATTTGTATAGTGTTTGACTCAACCCATGAAAGACACGTAAATTAAGTTATTTATGGAACAAGGGTCATTTGAACTCCAATATAAGTTACATTGATTCTTTAGTGATGTACATTTGTAAACAGGGCACTGACAGAGTTGGGCTCTCTGACTGGAGTTAGTTGTATTCACACAATCTACCACAATCCATGTCAGTTCAGTTAGTTTGTGTGAATGATTTGTCAAAATTGTCAGACTAACAAAAAACTCATATCTGCTCATTACTGTCTTTTTGCCTTTGCAGCATGCACACGTTGTGTGTAGTATTGCTTTTGACCTTTCGGGTCCTTGGTCAGTCCCCCTCGGCCCTAAAGGAACAATGGGAAGAATGGAAAATCAAATATCATAAGGTTTACAATAATCAGGTAAGATTTTGAAAACCTCTCTTTCTTTTTCTCTTTGTCACACACACACAAACACACACACACACTGGTACATCCCATCTGGCAGCAGTCTATGTGTTTCAGACAGAGCTCCTCTACAGGAGAACAGTATGGGAGAAGAACATGAAGCTGGTGCTGAAACACAATCAGGAGGCCTCAGCAGGACAGCACACCTTCACTATGGCACTCAACCACTTGGCTGACATGGTATGCATCTCCTCCACTGTAACACTGTATTTTTAGTCTCATGCCTGTAAAACAGGGTTTCTTAAATGTTTTCAGTGTGGGCACCAAATGAGAAATTTTGGTTCAGCCTCACACACAAGCCATTGATTGATTAGACAATAATATGGAGTAACTAATCACATTTAATTGGCTCTCATGGTTCAAGATGGTTTAGTAATTTCTGGATTCTGACGTTCAGGATTTATGACAAACCTAATCTGACAAGGCTGTGGAGAGTTTCCTCAAAACACAGATGTAGGTTCATACATGCATGTACTTTGCTATTGTCAAAGTATCTGGATTGAACAAATAACAATTTTAACAATTGCAATAATTGCAAAGAATTATAAAATATTATTAAAATAAACAAATGCTTGTTATTTTCATATATCACAGGTGACTGACTTGATGATCATGATGATCATCCAGAATGATTTGAATGACAAAAAAACAGTGAACATTTCTGCACAGAGCCCTGTCATTTATTTCATAATCACCTGACAGTGAGATGATTTCAATAATGAATTTTGTCACCGCTTTGTGGTGATATTTGGTATCGCACACCCCATCCCTTTGCAACAAAGTGGAAAACCTTCCTATATTCTACTATATTAACCTCTTCTTGCAAATTAGACGTAAACACTAAATTGTTTGGAAATTTGTTTAATGTTCATTACACAGATTCACCATTAACTAAGATACAAAATGATATCAACTCCAGTAATACCAGATGACAAAAACAGAAGAGGAAATAACTAGGTCTGATTTAAACAATATTTATTTGGATACAGTGTTATCACATACTGTATCCTATCAGGATACGGTATTTATGTTCTGCAGACAACACAACACAAATAATGGTCTAAAAACAAAAAAACATTTCTGGCTTCAGCTTCTGCATTAACCATTAGTGGCCCATGGCTCATCACTCTGTTGACCATAAAGCAGACACAGACCTGCATATCCAAGATCAAACTATATTGGTGTCAAACAAGAACTGACCTCCAAACTGCAGTACCAAACTCTGTCCAGCAGTGCAAGAGCAAAGGCACGACCATATGAGACGGCATGAAAACTCACTACAGTTATGGAATTGAGAGACCTCTGGTGGATACAAACTGTATGGGAAACATTTTTTCACTGAACACCAGTTCTCCCTCCATCCCTGACCCACCTTCCCTCCTGGGCCCAGCTTATGCCCAATCACCACCCATGCCCTCTCCTGGGAAGGACCCTCCACTGTGCACCAGCCGAACCTGCAGACCCACTCTCAACACCCTGGACTAACGTACATTTACAATCTCTGGCCTCTGTTTGTGTGAGCAAGCTGTCACTGCCATTCATCACCAATATTAATTTGTTAAAGTTAAACTTGTCCCATTGGAGGTTTAACTTAAACCCTGACTCAGTCCCGGAGTAGCTCTCATCTTCTTTTATACATTCCAATTAATTTAATCCAGAATAGGATTGGGCTATTTGGACAACCTAGGATTGTTTTGTCTGTGAAAGCTAAAAATATTACATAAAATATGTAAAGTAAAACTGTCACTCTGGCAACTTCAACTCTATCATTTGTCCAATAATAATCAATAGAGTGGTTAATTTTCAATATATTTTAACACACTAAAAATATGCTAGTGTATATATGGTTTTGAATTTGATCCTGAAGAAGACAGGGAGCCAGTGCAGTGAAGCCAGGATGTGTTGATGTTTATGCACTCTCAACGGGATCTTGGCAGTGCTGCTCAGGATTTACTGGAGCTCCTGTCAGTGATCCCAATGAAAAGCACTAGTACAGAGTCTGCCAGTGTTAGACGGAGCTTTGAAATGTTCTTGTGCTGTTAGTAGAAGGCTTTACAGAGGTGTTGGAAGTGGTAATCAAAAGTTTTTGAGGTGTTGAAAGTGTCAAATGGCCTTTTCTCCTCAAGGCAACTTTTCTAATTTGATGAGAAACAGAAGGATATGGGGTAGATATGTATAGCTGGAACTATGTTTTAACCTATCCCACGCTTGCAGACGTCACGACCGAAGAGTTGAATGTACGAAATGAAGAGGACGGGCGAAGGACAGAATTCCCTTGAACACTGCGCATTGCAAAAAGCGCTACGCATGAATGAACACAGAGCCCAGTTCTTATAGAGGTGCTCCCGAGCACCTAATACATTCAGTGTATCTCATCGTGTCCTTGTGCTGCTGCAGAGACACATTAAATATATTGAAGTGTCTGAAGCTTTTCAGTGTATTGTGGAATACCTGGACAATTGTTCCTGCTCTAACAACACATGAGAAAAGTGTTTCGGTGTACAGGTTATCCACAACCTATGACATTGTAAAACGTTTGTCCTTCACTTGCAGTTCATATATTTATGAACCCTCTTTTCTATTAAGACAGCAGAGGAAGTCAATGAGAAGCTGAATGGCTTAAAGGTGGAAGACCCTATTCATTTTAGAAACTTTACCTTCAAGCAATTGGGTGGCTTTCCAATACCTCTGAGTGTGGACTGGAGGGAGAGAGACATGGTCAGTCCGGTCCAAAACCAGGTACGTTGTTGTCAGATAAAGGGATAAATTAGTACACTCTAATGGATGCCCTGTGGCATTTGGCATGCTTCTGAAAAATGTCCATTTTTCTCCCTTTTGTGCACACACACACACACGCACACACGCACTTGAACTCCAAAGGGGTTGTGTGGGTCATGCTGGGCATTCAGTTCTGCGGGATCCCTTGAGGGCCAGATGAAGAGGCACACGGGTGTCCTTGTCCCACTGAGTCCCCAGAACCTGGTGGACTGCAGCAAAACCTACGGCAACCACGGCTGTAAAGGAGGCTACATCTCTAAATCCTTCAACTACATAATCCACAATGGAGGCATCGACTCAGAAAAGTTTTACCCCTACGAACACAAGGTTAGCCTCAGTATTTATGCCAATAATAACAAACCATTGTATTGACCTCAAAACATAACAAATAAATAATGGCTAAATAATCTTACTTTTGATTTTTTTTTAAAACACCAACCAAACAAACAAAAAAAAAAACTTATATACACAATATCTATAAGGTTAAAGTGAATATTATCATTTTATTACTAATTTGGGGGTATTTTTGACAATTTTCTGAGAAACATTTGAATTGTATTTTGTAATTGTATTCAGAATTGTATTTGACAAGTGTGTCAAATATTGGAGTAAAACATCTGTTTTAGTTGAGATGGTATGAGAATATTGCACCAAGCTATCCATCTGCAATACCTGCCAAACATCTTTCCACTATAAATGTGATATACATATTGTATATTATATATAATATTATAGTTATAATATATATTATAGCTCATATATAGCAAACATATATATAACAGACAAGAAAATTGATTTATGACAAAGAAAATCACTCATATTCTTTTAATAGTACGATAAGCATAATATTTGCCACGTTTGATTGTGGAAAAGTGATATACAATGTATTATGTGAATCAATTTTCTTTCCATTTGTCACCACCGTAAGGATGGGAAATGTCGCTATTCCGAGAAGGGGAAGGCTGGTTACTGCTCTGGTTTCCAGATACTTCCCCGGGGAGATGAGAAGACTCTGCAAGCTGTTGTTGCTAGGGTGGGGCCTGTAGCTGCTGCTGTTAACGCCATACTACCATCTTTCCATCACTACAAAGGAGGTGAAGCATTCAGATAACAGTTCAGTTTCTCCCAAAGTTGCAAGGACAACATCACTATTTTTGATATATAGGTTAAATTTGATACTTGTCTTGGTTGGAGTTGTCTCTGCCCTTTAATTTGCATTTTTCTAAATTATTGCAGTATCTGATATACATAGTTTGCTGATACATCACCCCTTAGGCTTATGGTGTATCTGAAAAACTCCTAATGTCTTAATATACTACACGTAGGAGCTTTACATAAGGTTTTAATTGTATCTTTAAGACATAATGAAGCAACTTTTGAGAAAAAGGCAATTAATTGGTTAGCACCATTTCCATCAAATGTAATTTTTATGGGTTTTGCAACAGGTTTATAGTACATTTTTAGATAGACTGGCAGCTTTTCAGAGTTATGTACAAAATCAGATCTGGGAATCTTATAGAGGAAGGGAATTTACCCTTTACAGTACAAAGTCAGTGGGCAGTCGATATTCACAGAATAAAATTTGTGAAATGCAAGTGAAGGACACTATATACTGTGATGCTACAGTTCCCCCATCTCACAAGTGTGTGATTGAAAGCACAGAAGGGAATTGACATCAAGGGTACTTCCAGTGTTAGGCAGAAAGGGGTTTCACTCGACAAAACCTCACTATACTACAAAAGCCTCAGGTATACCACAGGTGTTGCAAACATTTGGTGGGACTTTATTGTAAGGTTTTACTTGTACACTGTACCTTTGTCAACCATTGTAGTGTAATATTAACCATACGCATCTTTCAGGTTTATACAACGAACCAGGCTGCAATCCCAGGCTGACAAATCATGCTGTACTGGTTGTGGGCTATGGCACAGACAAAGGAGAAGACTTCTGGCTAGTGAAAAACAGGTGAATTACCCTCTTTATGCAAAACATTCATAAATTCGCTGTTCTTTTTTCCAGAAAGTCTTGATGTTCTTCCTTCTGATTAATTTAATTAAGTCAACTGAAAGTTGTATTTCCGCCAAGTCGCCAAGTGTTTCACTGGAATTCCAGTTAACCAGCTCAAAAACTTTTAACAGATACCCATTTTTTTGGCAATCCAGGATCAGAGTGATCTTGCTGAGTCTGTTTTTCAAAAAAAAATAAATAGCACATAGGAGCACTCCAGATCCAGATACAACAAGACCAGAATCCAGATTTGCAGTCCTTAAATAGACCTCTACCTTGCATCTGTTGGCCAAATAATGTAAATGTTATCAGGCCAAAACACATGAATGTACCTGATGAAAAAGTGTAAAAGACAGTTTGTATAATTATGTTTATGTGCTCATCTGGGCAAATAATTCAAAACAAAACTTTCCATCTCTCATTAACTGTCCAGCTGATCCATCCAGCTTTAACAGTGGCAGCTGGTATAGACTTTGTTTTGGAAGTTTTGTTCATTTAATAAAATGAAAACATTTACTATTTTAATCAATATTAAAGATGTATAGGCTGTATAGGGCCCCTTGAATCAGTCAGGATTTTCCTGGCTTTACAGCACCCCAGGCTGAACCCAGATGGCCCGTGTTATAATTGGATGGAGCTGAGAGACTGAATGATGTCAACTCACAAGGCTGTCATTTTAATACCTGGTCAATTTGTGCAACATGGAAGAGATATAGAAGGCATCTGAAGGTTTTTATGTCTGCAAACGTGAAATGTATTTTTGTGCTTCTAGCTGGGGAACTGCATGGGGAGAAGGAGGGTTCATTCGACTTGCCAGGAACAAGAAGAATCTCTGTGGCATTGCCAGCTTTGCAGTCTACCCTACACTGTGAAAATGTGGCCTGTTACCTAAATCATCTGTCAATAGAATTTAGGTCTTGTAATCTTAGATCAGCTGTCAGAGGTTTTGTTGTTTGTATATTTAGTATTGAGTTTGCAAATGCTGTGCTGAAAGTACAGTTAAAACTAGTTAAATAGTTAAAAAAAAAATAGTTAAAACTTCAAAACAAAACATTATTGGACCACATCTGTTTGGGCAGTTCTATATCATTATGTCTTCGCCCCTGATGTATCAGCTGTTTGAACTAATTTGAATTGTCTGAATTATCCTGTTTCCCCAACAAGATCTGTTATTCTCCATTGAGTGCCATTTTGCAGACATTTTTTTTTTTGCTTTATTCTTTTTGCAATGTTTTTGTAAATTTTATAGAACATCACAAATTCTACACTGAATTTTATATATTTTATCAGTAAATTTAAGTATTACCATTTTGAGTGAGCCTTGCTCTCAATGTGTTTAAAGTGGTGAGTTATCTAAATGATAATAGATAGGTATGATTATGTTGTTAGTGAATTTTTGCTAAAACTGGATGTCTCCTGCTCTTGGTGGGCAATGAATAAGTCGTACACATTCTAATATAGCCTATTGCATAAAATTACAACAGTGGCTTTTAAATTCTGGTTATAACAGGCCTGAGTTTCAGTCAATTAAAATGTTATACTACTTCTCCTTTTTCCCAGAATCCACTGTTTTCTCCAGCAATAACTTTTTGTAGTGGCACTGTGGGCCTACACTTATACATTGGACTATATTGTTATCATCATTAGTTGGAGGGGAGAGCGAGGTTATTTATTTATTTTTTATTATTTTTAGTTTAAATATAGTTAGTTGTAACACTGTCAGTTTGACCAGTCAGGAATGAGCTGTGGTTGGTGTGATCAATGTTGTACACGCCCACTTCCTTCTTCACAGGAGAAGTTTCATAGCTAAATGAGTGGTGACATTTTGTGACATCTTTATTGTTGGAATAAAGGCATGACTTCTCAGTTGAATTTTTTCATCGAATGCAACGTAATGTGCTGTCTCCTGATATGGGGGAGTTGTACATGGAATGAGTTATTTTATTAAGGAATAAAACCAAATACAAATTCACATGCATACCAGACGTAGTACACCTGGGGGCTGTTCCACAAAACAGGTTTAGAAAAGCGGCGATTAACCTCGCAAGCCTGGCTTGAGTTAACCTAACAAGTCAATTGGGGCTAAAGCGGTTCCACGAAGCCAAAGTCAAGCTACCGTGATCTGGATAAACCAAGCCAGGCTCATGCAATCCAGATGATTGCGCGTGTATAGTTGTAACATTACACAGTTTATTTAAGCAGCCCGAGAGGTCGATCATGGATCTGATCGATTCATCATGGCGAAAAATGACGGTAAAGACAGAGCCGCAATGTTCACAGCCACGGAGCAGTGACTTTTAGTGGAGGTCTATGAAGAATTCAGCCATATTACAATGAAAAAGGGAAATACACTTGTCATAAATAAAGGGAGAGAGAAAGTTTGGCAACAAATTGCCGATAGATTGAATGAGTAAGTAATTGCTGAATTTAAAACGAACAAATTGTATAGACCTTATTAAATATCATGTGTTCCAACAATATTAAAAAACTGAAAAGCTGTGATAAAGATATTATACGTGAAACCACGCCATATACTCAAGACTGTAAATGTACTATCTATCGCCATAAATGACGTAGTGAAGGCTAACTTATCATCATCTTATTATATTACAGTCATTGACACTATGTGGGGATCAAACCCACAACCCCTAGACTGAGAGTCTTGTGCTCTACTGACTGAGCTGTCCGGGCTGGACATGATTTTTATTATATTTTTATAGGAATTGGGAATTAATTGATTGAAAGTGTGTTCTACAGTGACTGTAAATCCCATACAGTAACAGTTAATTCATCTCCTAGTAACCATGGAAACATTTTGACATATATTCACAAGATACTTTCTTATTTCAATGAATTTGTTAAATAAATAAATAAAATATTTATTTTTTTTAAATAGAAAATAAAATAATACTGTGTCATCAAATAATTTTTTTTTTTTAAGTTGTAACGGTTTTCTAGAAGCAATATACAGTACTTGAGGTCTCGCTGGACACTCATGGTTAAATGGGGTTGCCTAGCAACGCTCTGAACCGTGACTGTATCCCCGATACAGCCTACATCATTATATATTTTTTATTTTCTATTAACGTTACATTTTATGTCTGATTGTGTAGGTATATGGTAGTAGTGTTGAACATTAGGATGGCGGAACCTCGTTTGAAAAACATTGCGTTTCAGTCGGATCAGTGTTACGGAAATACCGATTAAGCTTCAACTGTGGTTTAGCCTGATATCTAGCCTGCACCGAGGCAGGCTAGTTTCGAAGCATAAATTGCCACAGCAATTCAGCTTGAACTATGCTGAGCTTGCTATGTGGAACCGAATAATCCTGAAAATGAGCCAGACTAAGTGAAATAAGCCTGGATAAGTGGTAAACTCGCTTTGTGGAACACCCCTCAGGAGTTAAATCGCAAAAGATCTCAAGTGTTACTTAAAAATCCATTGTGTGATGAACTGAGAATCTTGCTGTATAACAGTTTTTTTGCTCTTGGTTCGATGGTTATGGACATCTTGATATATGTTTCAAAAAGGTGGTTTGTGTGGAAATTGTAACGAGATTTCCAGTTTAAAAGTTAAAACATGTTTGACATTGTACTACAGAGACATTTGTTTACAAAACAGATTTTAAGTTTTGTGTTGAAAATGCTGAAATATTGTAGATGTTACAAAAGTGCTATTTTAAGTAAAGTTTACGAAAAAAATAACTGACTTTCCATCACTTGCATTTATTTTGTTGAAACATGGAGGTTATTCAAACATTCATTAGAAATTGTATATACAGTTCACGGGGTGGGCCTTATTTCAACCTTATTTGTAACTCACCCCAGTAGGTTGTAACGGTGGAATTTAGATAGAAAAGTAGTAGTGGTAGTAGTAGTGGCAGCGAGACCAGAAGCAGTAGAAGTAACAGCAGTAATACTACACAGTCCAGGTTTCTATTAGAAGAGCTGTGATCAAATTGTAATCATTTACAGGTGGGTAATGGGCGTCAATAAAACCGGACAAACGGCTCTCGCCCTGCTTATCGTGGTCTTCTGTACAGGTAAACTGCTCTTTTCGTGTTGCCAGAGAGTCACAGGACTACAATACTTCAGTTTATGTCTTATATGTTAGCTCAACACTGAACTATCTGAAACTTGGGCTGCGTCTGATTAATTGGCTACTTAAGTAAAATAGTTTGATTTCGTCGTCAACCTAGAAAGCGAGAAGACGACATTACTTGTGTCTCTCAATTTTAGGTTGTCCCAGCGCTCAAAAAATGCATTTCGCATGTACTACAGAATGTTTCAGAGATATGCATCGGCATTGGGCAAAATATGTAGATGTGTACACTTGAAATACATTTTCTCCCTATATTTTTTACCTCTGCAAGTTGCCTACCTGTAACCGAAATACACAGATATTCAAAATATATTTCCAGTGACTGTCATCTCCATGTACAAACACATTCTTGTCATTTTTAACATTTTTTATTTATTTATTTTTTAATTATGGGTTTAGTCGTTTTCAGACTCCACTGGTGTAAAATGGCAGTTTATCACCTGGTGGTTTCTGCACCCTGTTGGTTGCTGGGGGAAAGTCCTTTCAAAGAAGGATGAACTAGGTCTTAGTAGTCAGATGGTTTGGGCAAATGATAAAACTGAGTCCTATAAAATGGAAATTTCCGCTTTTCAGATTTGGGAACATGTTGGAGAGCCTGCTTTTCGCCCTTATGTGTGGCTTTGCAGTGGCCCTACTCAACCCAGGATTGGATCGACATTGGGAACGCTGGAAAAAGCTGCATAATAAAGTATATTCCCATCAGGTAGGCCCCAACTTAGTGAACCTTGTCAACAAAGTCTTGTTTATCCATTGGATTTTTTGGCACGGTTCAACTCTTAAATTGGATGTTTAAGTCCTGTTCATCAAGTTTGTAGCTTAGTCTTACACAAGTAAGTCCAGGCTACTGAAATTAGGATATGATTTGAACTGTCACATTTGTATCATCTTAACTGAAGACATGACATTTCTCCTGTCAACCTCTTTTAGGCCTCAGGCCTATCTAACTCTCTAAGTATTCCTTATGCCTTAATTCTCTGCCTTTTCCAGAAAGCCTAGTCCCCTGTTAATGTGTGTATCGGTACATGTCTAGTGAAATTCTTATGGGGTATTCTAAATCTTTCCTTTCATGTGATATGGCATATATTGCTGTGGATTCATGACTTGCAAAAGTGGTCAAGTACTGGCTAAGAGACTGCTGATTCTGTAGCCTGACCCACCACTTCTCCCCCCTCTCCAACATGAACTTATATTAACATCAACTCTCACATGCATCACATTAAGTTAATGCTGTCTTTCCAGATTGAAGAGTTTGGTCGCAGGCGGATTTGGGAAGAGAACTTAGACATGATCAATGTGCATAACCTGGAAACTTCCTTGGGAATGCACACCTATGAACTGGCAATGAACCACCTAGGAGACTTGGTGAGTATAGGGGCCTATGTCATTTCCCCTTCCCTGGGTTGCTATTGCTCCATGGCTTTTCCAGTGGTGCAGTTGGCTCAAAAGTTGTCACTAAAACTATGGACACAGCAGTCCCACTTTGATAAGATCATGTTTGCTATGTCAATGTTCCACAGCAGAGAACTGACTTGTGGTTTCTTCTAACTTGCAGACTACTGAGGAAATCACTGATATGCTCACAGGCACCCGTGTGCCATCTGACCTAGAGAGGGGTCCATCTACCATTGTCAGGGTGAATAAGTCCTCTGTACCGCCATCTCTGGACTGGAGAGAGAAGGGCCTGGTAACAGAGGTCAAAATGCAGGTGAGGGCTAACTTGGGCATTTGTCTAACTTGAAGAGACTAAAGAAAATTGCTTTGAGCTGGCACTGTACATTAATCCAGTGGCTGCACTTTCTACAATGTAGGTTTAACATTTGTAAGCCTAGTTGCTTGATTTGTCTGTGGCTGTAAATGTGGGGATGAATGCTGTCTTCTTGACTGAATTGCTATCCTATTTTTATAGGGTTTTTGTGGCTCTTGTTGGGCCTTCAGTGCAGTTGGGGCCTTGGAAGGGCAACTGAAGAAGACTATGGGTACCCTAATTTCCCTTAGCCCTCAAAACCTGGTGGACTGCTCCACAAAATATGGCAACCATGGGTGTAACGGTGGCTTTATGAGCAACGCCTTCCAATATGTTATGAAAAACCAAGGCATTGCGTCTGATGCAGCCTACCCCTACACGGGTACGGTGAGTTGTCTAGACTTGGTTAATGGATTTGCTGGTGCTGTGTCAGTAGTGGACCACTGCATCCAAAAAAATACAGTATGATTGTTCCTTTACTACATAAACAATCACCTATTCAGCCAGCTTCATGTCCGCTGGGTGGTTCAAGAATTCCTTTCAAACTAACTGCTCTGCATGTTTCTTTTAAGCCTGGTCGGTGCAAGTATAGCCCACAGTCTCGAGCTGCTAACTGCTCTGGGTATGGCTTCTTACCGAAGGGGAATGAAGCTATACTGAAGGAAGGCCTAGCTGCCATTGGTCCCATTTCAGTTGCAATTGACGCTTCCCGACCCAAGTTTAACTTCTACCGTCATGGTGAGGATTTATGGGCCTGGGTCCGTCCAATCTTCATGGTAAAAGGGTAGCACAAACACAAAAAGACCCTTTTTTTTTTTTTTTTTTTTTTTTTTCAGTGTTTTTATATGTAATTTGTAAATGCTGTTCTGTGGCACAAACCTGTGAAAGTCAGTCCTTTATTCTAGAGCAGGGGTGTCAAACAATGTGCCACAGAGGGCAGAGAGTCTGCAGGTTTTCATTCAAACCGAATACTACACCAGGTGATTTCAGTGATTGGTTCCTCCTCTCTGGTTGAAGGTGTGATAATCAGTGAAATCACCTTGTGTAGTGTTCAGCTGGAATGAAAACCTGCAGACTCTCTGCCCTCCCTGGCACATGGTTTGACTCAAGCCATGCTGTGCTTTCAAGACATGACTATTGCTGGAGGAGTAATATAATTGTCTTTAAACAGGCGTGTATAGAGACCACACGTGTACCCACAACATCAACCATGGAGTGCTGGCTGTGGGGTATGGCACTGAAAATGGACATGACTACTGGCTCATCAAGAACAGGTTAGTCTGGGAAGTTGAGTGTGGCGATACATTTTGGAAAATTGATGTTTAATTGGATTTCATCAAAATGTGGCGTTTGCCATGTATGTGTTATTGGTTGCTTTTTGTAAGAAGTTTGACACTTTAAAATATGCCTTGACCTTTTACTGTAGTTGGGGCCTCAACTATGGAGAAGAAGGCTACATCAAGATGGCTCGGAATAAAGGAAACCAGTGTGGCATCGCCCTCTACCCTTGTTTCCCCATCATGTGATCACCCCAGATGGCCCATTCCAGATGTGGTTTATTCTCTACAGCAGTTTGGGAGCATAGTTTTTAAAATGCAGAGAAATCAGGGTTTTTGCTGTTATGGAAATGTCAAAATAAACCACTTGATCCCTTTGACTAGTGTGGCTTCTTAAACTTTGGAGGCAGTTAAATTTAATCAGGGTTTTTGTGCCAGCACAGACTTGTAGTATAGGGAAAGCTGACTTTCAGAAATGTTTTGGCTAGGCAGCGAACTATTTAAACCCAAATTGTCGGTGTATATACTGAATTGGAAGGCTTGTTTACACTTCCATTAATGCTCAGGCCTAAGGTATGGTGGCAAAAGCTACACTCAATTTTAAAGACCAAATGACATTAAGGCCAAAACTGCTGAGACACATACTGCATCTACAGTATGTATGGGTATTAAAGACAACTAAAATGACAAGACATATCTAGCTGGTTCTTGCTACTGATCCTTGTTGCACTACTAATGCTAGTTAGAAAAGTGCCCTTGAAGGGCACTAAAGCAGTATCAACCACTGTTAGTGCCAGCAACCTCTCAACCAACTGGTCTCCCAAACTACCCTGTGACAAATCGCCCCAATGGATAACTAGAAGGAAAGTGGTTGGATCATGGGTGGCCAATCATGTGCCATGGAGGGCCGAGAGTATGCAGGTTTTCACTCCAACCAAAGACTACAGCAGGTGATTTCACTGATTAGTCCCTCCTCTCTGGTTGAAGGTGTGTTAGTCAGTGAAATCACCTGCTGTAGTCTTTGGTTGGAGTGAAAACCTGCATACTCTCAGCCCTCCATGGCACATGATTGGCCACCCCTGGGTTAGATGAACAAATTGATTTCCATCAGCTACCCAACAGCACCCCTGGAGCTGGTCTGGAGTCACTGAGGTGATGGAGTCTTCAGGTTGGAAAGGATGTTATGACAAATCTCAATTTTTGAAAATCCACCTTGAATTCAAGATGAGTTGCCCTCACTGCTGCACAACACACACCATAAGATGGGTTTTCTTTCAGATTTTATTTCCATTATGATTCATTTTCTTCATAGAACTGGATAGATAAATGGCACACAAGTGCAAATTCCAGCATAATTAACAACTCTCACATAAAATAAATACAGCACCTTTTCAGCATCACTAAAATATTCTCAATATCCAGAAGTAATAAATATTGAATTTACCAACATTCTTCATTTACAAAACACAGACAACATACAATAGATTTGTCATTGAGCTTTTTTTTTTTTTTTTTTTAAATACTTTTCCTTGATCTTTTGTTCCACGAATTCCATACTTACACGTACAAACATCTACAGTTTCTACACACGGTACATTGATTTCAAATTGAAAGTCACATTTAGAGTAGAATTTTATCATTTAATATACAGGTTGGAGTCAAACTGAAGGAAACATAAACATAAATTCCTTCAGTCCCACTACAGTGGAGGATTCTCGCAGTTCTCTACTGATGAGGGGTTCATTTTCTGGCTTGGATCAACCCAGTCATCCCTGAGGGAGTGGGCACCTTGTATCCGCTATCAATATAAAGAATCTGAAAGATCATCTTCATCCCATGATGCAGTTCTCTCTTGATAAGAGCAGTGACGTTTAAGAATGGCAATGCCGCTATCATCAAGACACAGTGGTTTAAACGGGATTACCACGATGTTAGTTATGATCTCAATTGAGCATTTCAAGAATCTTGTCTTTTATCCTTATAAAGATGGAGGACCCAGATGATCAAGCAGGATCAATATATTAGTAGTGACCTTGCCCTCCTAAGAGTTGAGTGGACAAAACCCATGCCATAAAAATGAGTCTACCTCATCATAGAGCCACTATCACTGAGGGAAATCTTCAGGCTGGTGTTCTCTTTAATGTATCCACATCCCATATCACTGTCAGATCAAATGTCATCGTAATTCTAGATAGTACTAAAATCCCAAACCATGACTCATTTGATAGTTATATATAGAATGAAAATCCTACACATAGTAACATTAAATAGCAAACTTTTACATTTTGGACAGGAGCTTCAATTGACAGAGGGCGCTCTTTTGATGAGTTGATAAACCGTGGTCCTTTCAAATTAAAGACTGATTTGAGGGGCAAGGTTCCACTTTATTTCTTACACTTCCCCTATTAAACGGACTCACGTGGACACACAGGTTTATGTCAAATTCTACATCAGTACGTTTATGCATATTTTTTAGCTCCCTTCAGTGCAACGCCCTGTTCTGGCCACGCCTTGTACTGCTATGACAAGATGAATTGTACAATTACAAGCATCCTCCTCAGAAAATCTGGCATTTCCACAAGTCACCTGGGTCCAAGGTATACAAGGAGCACAGTCACCACTAACTTTCAAAACACATACTGAAGTTGCACCAAGTTAACCCCACTTTGATCAAGAACAACCACTGCAAGCAACAAATCTGTGTCATCATACAACAACAATGAAAACACTAGTTCTTGCTCTTTAGACAAAAACGCGTGGCATACAGGACGTCCAAGAGGTCAGACAATACAGTACAAACATGCTTAACAATCAGTTGAATATAGAGGGATTAGGGGTGATGTTGTCTTTGTTTTAATTTAAGATGTGATCCTTTTCCATATTAGCAAACAGTGGAACAGATTGCATGTTATCACTTCTCTGTATTAACAATCTCAGAGACCTCTGTTGATATTTTGCTTTATAGATTGAATTGTATCAGCAAAAGAGCACCCAAGTCCAATAGTATAAAGAACAACACATTGAAGTCTATACTGCATATATTGCATCAATTGGGTTTTTTTCTTTGTGGTGTAAATATATTCCATGGTCCCCAACTGAGCTGTATCCATCACAGGGATGAAAACGCCACAACAGAAAAAGTAGAAAAATATGCGGCAGACACATTTAGCACAACAGTCTACACACATCCACACTTAAACAAAACATCCAAACAATCCCTCAAACATGAACAAGATAGAACAAGTTAACTTAGTTCAATATGAAAATGTGCGCGCGTGCGCACACACACACACACACACACACAAACAGCAAAATAGAGATTTGATCCTCACAATGCCACATGACATTTAAAGTCTCTCACACACACACACACAGTTGAAGAGGTCAGACAAACTCATCTAGTTGAAATAGTATCTGTGATAACTGAAGGGCGCACTTTTGAGTTAGCTCGATCTTATCTGGGGGGAGAGGCTCGCCCAAAGAGGAAGCTAGAGTCCTCGCTAGCGTGAAGGAAACCTATAACACACACACACAATCAAGAGGACATCAGTTAAACATCACACTCATCCAGCATTTCAACAACCGGGCAGAGCCACCCATTCACTCACTAAAAGATTGTCACCACACATGTGATGTACACCTTTGGAGAAATGATACTGACGTGGTGATATGTTTAAATAATGGTTACTAACACAGTGACTTTTTGTGTGCTTTTATCCAATTTTAAAGTCACAACTGGTAATTTGTAGAGCTGTGTTTAAGTTATTTTTGACAGCCATAGATTCTTGAAGAGTGTCACACTGTAGTCTTTTGAGCTCAGTAGGTATTTACCTTTTCACCCTTTCTGGAACGAATAGACGCAGTGAAGGAATGACTGAGTTGGAGCCCTTAAAATAAGTGTTACGTCTACTCTGTGCTGTAGTGTCTGGTCAATAGCACTGCACTGACGCGAGGAGAATTGTCTGTTTTGGTCCCTTTTGATTTGTGCTTAGTGTATAACGCCGTCATGTCATGACTTTAAGGGGTATCACACAACAAACAGAGTGTACACTATACTGCATATGTTTCCACCCAAACGAATGGGAAAAGCTGTACCACAATCCAAAAAAAAACTTGGAAAGCCATCAAATCATTTCATGGTGTGACTTTCATCACACACGCACAATGGAATGGGACTCATATTTGAGTGCCTTTGAAATAGTAAAGGATGCTGTATATAATGCAGTGCGGTGGTACTAAAATTTAATACCAAATGTAATATAAGCATAGTCTAAAAGGTAGATTTTAGACATGAAAGTAGTAGAAATAGTAGTAATAGTAGTAATTCTTTGAAATGAGCCTAAAGATGTTTTACCGCTGCTCCATACATTCTGATGTTTGTTCAACAACACCCCAATGAACAAAAATACAACGGGTAAACAATGGCTCCATTGATTGGTATGTAATGGTGAGATTAAAACAATAATTCAGCCAATTTCTCTTTCCTCATCTAACACACACACACACACACACACACACACACACACACACACGATTATAATTTAGGCAAACATCATGTTATAATGTATGCTATCACATTTAGCACTTGACCAAAATCCATCCCACAGAGGTTCCTGTGTTACATTGTTAACACAGACATGAACATCATTACACTGCCATAGCTTTAAATGTTTTCAGTGGTTTACCAACAGGGAAGGGGAAAACAATATGTAGACGTTTAGAACACTGAACACTCAAGAACTGGATCAAAAATACCCATTTACAAGAGAGAATCCTGTGAAATTCATCTAATACTCCACTTATCTATGTTTTGAGGCTAAGGTTAGGTTGAGCGCCCCGGAATGTGTATGGTAATATTATTTGGTAGACAGTAGCAGCTCTCAGTAGCTCAGTAGTTGGTCTGGCTTCATTAGGCAGTAGGAGTATTGTTTTTTTGCCTTTAGAAGTGACCAATGAACTGGTCAGGGGGACATTTTTTTATCATATATATTTTCATCCTGAATTTTATTGTGCGATGTAATTTCATCTAATACATCTGTGAGCATCAGTCTGCTTTGAAATGTGAGAAATGAGACTGTGCTGTTAACATTTCATAGGAAATTGAGTTGTAAACTGGTCGCTGAGGCCAAGGAGGAAAACATTGCAGTTAGTAATATGGGGACCACATCAATGGACTAAATCTTTTTTTAATCTCCTCTCTTCATTTGACCACTCTGTATTGTCAATGGCATTTGACAGTGTAAATCATATGGGCCGATGAGAGAACACTAAGAACCTCTCATCCCAGTGTTTCCAGTACATCCAGAGAGAAAAAATAACATTTTATCCCAACTGCACGCCATAATATAATTAACGATCACATCACATATGTCTTGTGTCAACATGTGTGTGTACATGACACTTTTGTACGATGTTTGCCATTTAACAATGCATATGTGAAAGTGCAGTTGAAATAAAGTGTCGTCATTCTGGATATCACAACGCCTGGTTTAAAAGGATCGGATCTGTAGTTGTGTTGTCATATTTCTACATCTGTATGCACTTCTATTAAACACCATGGGTCTGTGTAGTGTTGGAATGATGCAATCCATATTTCATAGGACTTTGGGCTTACAATGGGGGTGGCAGTCTGTTGTCTTGGTGTTTTAATGGGCAGCTCTGCAGCTCTCAGGGATGTTCAGGCTGTAGGTGTCACATGCCACTCCAGCTCTATGCCGCTGCTCACTGGTGGTCATTTGTTTTACTGCAACACCTGACCTCGTGTTTCAGGCAACTTTGTCGCAAGGAAACTACCTGCAGCAAGTGCACCAGCTGCAAATAAGATGGGTACAGCCTTGGTGATGCCAACAAAGGACTGGAAAATGCTGATGCCCAGGACTGCAGCCAGCTTACAGAGGGCATTGAGGAAGCCAAATGCTGTGGTCCTGAACACAAAAACAGAAACAGACATCTCAGCAAGCATAATACCCTTTTTAGCAGCTGTGATAGAGTAGACCATTTTTACAGTTATGTTAAATCTATGTGATATAATAATGATCAGTGATCAATGATTAGTTATCAAAGATTTTTTTGTACACAATTTGATATTCAGTATTATTGACTTGCAGGTTTGCAAAATGACAGTGGTTCTCAAAATTCCAGGGAAAATGATAATGATAATTTAATCTTCTAGACATTATCCCAATTAGAGAATGTATAGGAAGTATAACTATTGTGATCATAGTTTAGTTTCACTCTCACCACTAGTACCTTCACATGTGCAGTTTAGACAGTTTTACAATTCAAAACTAAATCAACAACAATAAAATCAAAATCAAACATGAAAATGTTTGTTTGCTGTAGAGACCCAAACATGCTCTTGTCATTGCTGTCCGAACATGGTGAGAAAAGATTTCCCCTGTTAATACATCAGTGAGCAGTGTTCCTGTTACCTTTTATCTGAGGGGTAGAGCTCCACTGTTAACACATCCAGGGCGTTCCATGAGGCGATGCTGATGCCACCAAACAAACACAAGAGGGCGATCATCCCTGACTCACTGTTGCCAAACATCAGGAAGAAACAGCTGATGCAAGATATGACACTGGATCCCGCTAGTTGGAATCAAGAGAGTGAGAGAAGAGAGTGAGAATGAAAGAAAGTCGAATGCTAGTTTCAATAAGCTGCCTTTAACACTCATAGGTGAATTTCCTGCATTGCTGCACTGCATTGAGTGTACAATCTGTTACCTACCCAGCATCCTTAAACGGCCAATTTTGTCCATTAGTAGAGCTGACACAATGTTGCCTGGCAACACCGCCAATGTGCCGAGGAAGCTGACAAAGTATACCATGTAGGCATTGTTGTCATCGCTGAAGTCGAGCATACACCCCTCCTTGTTGTGCAGAAAGGTGCTGTTCACCAGCTTACTATTGACAAACCTGTATTTGAACAAATCTAACGAGAGGCGAGAAAGAGAAAGACAAAGAGAAAGAGAAAGACAAAGAGAAAGAGAAAGAGAAAGGGGTGTTATTGCTCTATTACACTGAATCAAAGCAATCAGGGAATTATAATTGCATAATGCCACAAGGGGCCAATTACTGAGTATGTTGTATGTTGAAGCTGTCCTCTAAGGGGAATAAGGGACTGAAATGGCTTGTCTGAACCTGTTGAACTCAACCAACACAACCAACCAACCAGCCTTCTTCCGTGGCTGTTCTTAATCAAAATACCTTCTAGACAGAAGCAGCAGAGAAGGTCAGAAAAAGGTTCAACCAGCTCTCCTCAAGGTTGTGAGTACAAAGCATGTTATTATATTTTCTGTCTATACTTTGTTGCCTGCAGAGCACAGCACCAGCTACACTATTAGACGCTCTGATGACACCACTGCAGTTGGCCTCATACCATAAGATAATGATGATGTAATTACAGGGAGTCGGGCAGAACATGATTACAGTGCTCGACAACCACAACTTTAAATGCCCAAATGACATAAAGACAGAAGAATGTATTGTTGACTTCAGGGAAATCAGAACATACAACTCTCTGAAGCATGAGAACATGTTGAGTGTTTAAATCTCAAACTACCTTACACCTTTCCACTTTGGACCGATAGCTAGTTTCTCAGACATGGATTTGGACCTTTGTTGCACTCGTCTCCTCCTGTGTCCATAATCAAATTTAGTACATATGACCCAGATGATGATCATTTTCATTTCTTTTGGTACTTACCTGTGTTATAAAACAGGCTTGCAATGAAGGTGCAATTCCTGAAGAAGGTGTTGGTGGAGGTGATGTCCTCAAAGTAGCATTCCTCAAACACAGAGTCCTCAAACACCATGGATTTCATCTTCAGGTTGAGGAACCTTGTGGATACATTACATTTTTGTTTTTAGTTTAATATATTTGCACAATAATGAAACATAAAAGGGAAGTCATAAAAAAACAGCAATAAATACAATGATGAGATACAAAGCAATAATTTGTGCAGGTAAAACATCACACCCAAAAACAAACAGAATTAATCAAAATGACAAATGTTGACAAAAACTGATGTTTGTTTTTATTTTTTAGGTTTTGACTGCTTCAGGAGCGCTTGAATATAACTGTGCAAGATCAAAAACTATTCAATTTCTAGTTTACTGCTACTAGCAAAAACTACAGCCCACACAGCACTTACTTGTCATTGAAGTAGTGTCCTTGGCGATGCACTTGGTTTTCTAGGGTGAAGTTAAAAGTGACATGCTCTACTCGTTCTTCAGTGAACACTTTTGTGCGTGATTCATATTCCTGCTTCTGGATGTACTTGATCATATCTGGGAACCACACGGTCAGGCCGTAATAGCTGCAAAGTGGAGTGGGTCAGGAAAGAGCACATAAGCATCAAAACTGATATAATATAGCAACATAACACTGGAGTTCAGCAAAACAGGGCGGTAAGATATCTCTTTATTTTACCTGAAAGACATGGTAAACCAAACGGCCATCAGCATGAAAGTGGTTCGCTTATATTCTGGGCTGAAGCAGGCAAGAAAGTTACTCCGCACCTGTAACATGTTAACAAGAAAACTGATGGTGATGGCTGACTCAGAAAGCTTGGGAGGTAAGGTGTAAAACTATGGAACATTGTTTTAACACACATTGCATATGTTTATATATGTTATTCCCATGATCTTGGACATTTCAGTCTAGATTTATGAGCATCTCCTAGAGCTGGAAAGAAGAGTACCAATAGGGGACAAACTTTGTGGACACCATGACAGTATCCAGGGTGGTTTTCCTGCAACTTTAGTACCACAAAGACTTTAATTCTAAAACTGGAGGAATTTTTTTAAGCAATAACCAGGTGATACAGCAGCAGAAGTTGGTGTGGGGAGTGTAGGCGTGTGAGTGTGCATGTAACAGAACGTAGGCTGAAATCAGGCTAACTGATAAGATTTCTGTCCAGAGTGGTGGTGCAGAGAAGGTGTGCGAGTTTAATCAAGTGAGAGTAAAATACTCTGTGGATATCCATGGATTTAGCCACTGTTACTGATGCAGAGAATAACAATTCCAGATTATAATCTAAGAAACGAGGGAGTTCTTTTCACCAGGTGGGATGCAGCTTGTATGCATTACATAATATACAGAGAGAGTCATGTGGATACGGCCTGAGCAAAGCCATGAGTTTAATTTACAGAGGAAATGAGTTCATAGTCATAGAATCATCAGCAGGCCACCGGAGAGACAGAATCAATAACGTTAATGTTAATAAGTTTTAACACATACACTCCCATCCACACTGTCCATTTGCAGACCGGCTGCACTAGTCTCTGTCAATGATGTAAGGACCCCTACAAAAGGCCACAATCAATACTCAATCAATACACAATCAATACATTTTAAAACTGCAGTCTTAACGACTCTTCCTCAGCGCCACCTTTACAGATACAACCACAAAGCAGGTCTACAATACATGCTTACAATATCTGCCTGGTAATATTGCTTTTAGTTATTATGAGGCCTTTGCTCTCAAGAACTTTTCATTTCAAACAATTAAAACTCGTCAAGCATGTCAATAGCCAGGGACACAGAACGGATAGCACTGCTGCAAAATCTCATTATTTGTTAGGATTGTTAGAGTTGTTAGATTTGTTGGAGCTGTTAGAGTTGTTAGATTTGTTAGGGTTGTTAGAGTTGTTAGAGTTGTTAGATTTGTTAGGGTTGTTAGAGCGCAACCACAGCAGACTGGAGTCCACAAAGCCACTCATGTTCACTGTGAAGTGTCCAAGATAATATGAAAAACATATGAACTCTATTTTCCATCAGACTTTTTTCTTCTTAACTTCTCTTACCTGTTGGGTGAGGCTCATGATTTTCAGTTTGTAGCGTTGCCAGACGGGTGTGTCTGTGCCAGTGTCCACCAACTCATCCATCTGTTTCACTGTCTTGATTGTGGTGACCTTGGAGGGGGAAAAAACCCTTTAGAGCCCATTGCCACTATGACTTTCACCAAACACCAATATTGAATAAAGTTTGATGGTGGCCACCAAGTTTTGTAATCTCAGTGAGCTGCATTTTCAAAACACACTTCGTTATTTGCCCTTGTGTTACCTGGCAGCGTTATTATTTGAAATGGCAATGGTATTTTCCCCCTAGCATTAGAATGCATCATCACCACTGTTTTGACAGTAGTATATTTTATAGAAAATCCTACATGTCGCACCTTTAACCACATGGTGACGCCTGTCTTTTCCTGACATTTATTGATCAAACAAGCACTATCTATCTCTATGCACCTGATCCAGAAAACCTAATTCAACATGTTTTCAATTTATCAAAGAGTAGCTCAATGTTTGTAGATTTGAATTTGAATGTGATACAAGAGAGATGCTAACCAGTCAACACTGTCTGGGAAAGAATGACGGGGACCATCAGTTGGTGATAATTGCAAAGATCACATCCTGTCAGTGTTTCTCACATATTTTGAGTAGTGGTGGTTGGGGGAATTTGGTTTTGGTTCCATGTCTGTTTCTGTTTTGGTCCAGTGCTAAAACTACACAGGATTTCTTCTTGTGCTGGTCCACCATTGCGAAGTGCATATAGGAGAAGCAGTGATTGTCTAGGCCTATTTGAATGAGTGCTGGCCTGATCTGAAAAATGGTTATTAGTTGTTTGTCTCAGAGATACTCACAGAAAACACCCTCTCTGGGTATCCCTTCGCTCTCATGTTGGTGTCATGAACTTGCTTTAGAATCATCCAGCCTTCATCGTGCTTACCATTCTGGAAAAGAGAGTACAGGTTACAGATAGTATCAGATGCATGGTGCATAACCTTTCTAGGCTTCTATGTACGTGTTTGTTCTTACTGATTTAATCACTTAAAGAATATCTTATCTTTACCAAGACATTTTGTATTTTTTGTGTGTATTATGTTGATATTATGCTGTATGGAAAACCACAGGGACAATGGCGATATTTGTACATTTATGATGTGAGAATAAAAGGCACTCTTGGATGGTTTCAGCAAGTAAGGTCAACGAAAGCACATGGGAAATAGCTAACCTCCAAGTAGAAGCGAGGGCTTTCTGGCATGGCACTGAGGGCAGCGATGGCAGCAACCGAAGGAAATGCGCACACTAAGACAAACACACGCCAGCTATGGAACTGGTATGCTGACCCCATCTGGAAACTCCATCCTGAGAAGAAAAAAACAGAAACAGACCCAAGAAGAAATCAGCTCACACCTTAAACTTTGTTACCATTTCATTTCAACTCATAACTTTGAATTTCTAGCATAAACTCTTTAATGACCTTTAAATTTGAGTCAAATTAGAACATCAATAACAAGGCTGAGGTCAGTGAATCAATCTCTCTAAACCTGAGTTTGACATATATTTTAATTTACATTAATGTGATAGGAGATTGATCCCCAGGGAGTTCAGAGCACACAGTCGGCTACAGAGTGGGATTCACTGTCTTGATCAAAGGCAGTGGCTGTCAGAATTGATAACCTCCGGTATTAGGTTATTATACGTACCATAATGAGGAATAATGGCCCAGGCCATAGCAGATGCGTATATTCCACCAATCATCCAGAACATGCACAGCCAGCTAAGGTGCTCCCCACGCTTCTCTTGGGCCAGAAATTCAGAATAGTAGGAAAACACGATTGGAATTGAGCCGCCAATCCTGCAAAGATCAGAAATCAACTGAGCTGGACTGTAACAGACAGATGCTGCACTGGATACAGAACGTGTCATCAAATACATTCTGAACATTACAGCTGCATTTTGTACTTAGCAGCAAGAAGTATTCGCTATTTCAGACTAAATACCCAGAAATCCCTTCCTGGTCGCCTATGTATAGTGTCAGTAAACTGCACTTCTTCAGCCACGTGTTTACTTGGAGTAAAGGATCTGCAAGAAACTGCACATTATATCTTCCATCATGACCACATTGTCTATGATAAACACCATTTACCACAGCTAGCGGGCAGATTATGCTGCACAAAGCTATCTTAGTTTACATCCAGAATCCCTAATCTTTAATTTACTGCACTTGTTTTTGCCAAAAGTTTCATCCTGGTCATTAAAGAATTAACACTTTGTTACTGTTACTGAGTCACCATGGTTAGAAACTGAGTTAGAAAGAGAAGCTCATGTGGGAACTTTACTGATATGACCACAGATGAAAATGATTTCAGCATCTAAATTTGCCATTTCACTAAACCAGAGCAGAGCGCTGTTGCCAATGTAATGTAATGTAATGACTCAGAAAAGGCGGGGTCAGGGTAATGTTGTATGCTGGGGAAGAGAATGACAACCGAATGGAGCAAAACATGTATAAAATGTTCTCAAAATGGTGCAGAAAATGGTGCAAAATGGTAAGTCTATCATCTTTGGACTACATTGTCAGCACTGCATGGGATATGCATTGTTGTAACAGGTTAAAATGTTTATTTCTAGTTACTCGAAATATATTTAATATCATAGCCTTCCATCAAAAATGGGTAGAAGCTTTGTGTTTATAAGCTCCTCAAAGAAAAGTAGTACAGTAGGTATTGGATACCCGCAAAAATATCACAAAAAATAACTAGTTAACATCTCTAAAGACTGATCAGTGAAGAAGGTCTTATTCGTTTGCTTTTATTAACTTACCCAACACCGGAGAGGAGACGGCAAAAGAGAAAAGTGCTATAGCCCTGGACAAAGGAGGAGAAGAAGGAGAAGACACTATTGATGGAGAGAGAGATGAGGAGAGACTGCCGACGGCCTATCCGGTCAGCTAGGCCACCCCAGAGGAATGCCCCAACCATCATCCCTAAATATACAATCAGACCTGCAGAGACAATGAGAGAAATATTGAAATATGACGAGTGTTAAGCCCCTATTTTTCAGCAACATAAAAATCCAACATGACACACCAAAACAAAGAACCTGTACTAAAGATGGAGGAGCAATAATGACAAGTAAAAGAGTTTTCTGGGGTGACTTACCCAGCATGCTTTTGTTAGGTTCAGACAGACACATATCCTTCTCGGCGCTGGGGAGGACGAAACCGACCACGAAGATTTCCACCCCATCTGCCATGAGTGCCAGCCCCAGCACAAAGTAGAGGGTCCATTGGAACTTCCCATGACCACATTCCTGTAAAATGGTCTCATACTGCTGAGCCAACTCTTCCTGGTCCTTCCGCCTCTCAGCCTCCGAGACCCCTATATCTGTGAACTGCTGCCCACCAGCCTTGACTGAGCCTGGGCCTCCAGCCAGGCTGCCTTTGCCTGATTCGGCCCTGGGGATGCCTTGATACTCTCCCTCGTATATCTCATCATCCTCATCGTGACCCTCTGTGGAGTCACTGTGGCCACCCTCATCGTCATTGGCGGCTTGGCTGTCCCCACGGTAGTAGCCTCCATCCTGGCTACCTTGCATGGGGTAGTCGTCATCATCATCCTCTTCGAAGCGGCTGTAAGAGCGTCTGCTGTACTCATCGTTCATTCGATCTACACTACGGCCAACCTTCTTAGAGGCTTGCCGCTTGACTTCTTTGGCAATGTCTTTGGCACCTTTTATGAAGGCAGTCCGGTTTTGGTAGCCGTCCTCCATTTTAAAGAGGTTCAGGAGATGCAAAAGTGGTCAAAGGTTTAGCAGAGAGGCCACCTGAATGTACCGTTGTTGGTCTCAGGCTTCAGTTTGTTTGAGGATATACCTCACAAATCTGAAGAGATGACTTTCGTTCACTTGCCCAATAAAGAGCTCCTCTTGTGTCTAGGAGGAAAATTAAAATTGGAATTAGCCCATTATATGGTCCCTTTCACAATCATTCAAGTATGTGTAGATTCAAGTATGTCCATGAACAGGCTCTCTGTGATGAAGGGCGGCATTAAAAACCACTAAAAACGCACATTTCAGAGGATCTGGGTGATCCATTATGTCTTTTTCTTGAGACCCTGGACAGATATGATGACTACACCTGTCACAGATTCCCATCTTCACAGCGTGTTGTCTCTGCACAGTCACAGATGGACTTGAGCAATGACTACAGGGCGACACCACAAGCCTTCAAGAGTGGGTGTGGTTTTCAGTGGTTATTTTTTGGTGTGGAACTGCCCCAAATGCCTCATTTCACTATGAGGAGCTACAAGATCATGAGTCATACACAGCCAATGTGATTGTGATGTGCTCTGAAAGGTGGGCTAGTTTGGAATAACAGAACATTGCAAAGGTGTCATCATATAAGTCTTTATTGACTTAAAGGTGGGTCCTTTTTTAAGATCTAAAATGTGACAGCTCTAGCACATCCCATAATCCATATTAAGACCTCTTGACTATTCCAGTTGATGTACAAAAATCCTGTACAAAAATATAAATTCTTAAATATATTATATGTAAATACATTAAATAGATTATTCCTAAATAGATTATTTATATAATAAATGTCAGGTTTATCAATGGTGATCCTGAAACGATCAACAAAATTACAATACATACTGTCAGTTTATGGATTCATCAAATAAAGCTGTAAATGTCTCTTAATTGAAGAACTGATTGAAAAGCTTTGTTGTGACTTGTTCTGATATTAGATGCTCTGTGCTAGAATTAGGCTAGAAATTTACAAAAGGGGCCATAAAATTGAAGTCCATTTTACCTGTCTACTGCAGTGTCACATTTCCCATTCACACTGATTGTTTTTTAAAGAAAATCTATATGACCCGAGCTTCTTTTGTTCATTGGTGATGCCCTGATCCAAATGCTTGCATTAGAGACCATTACTGTCTGCCTGGGCTCAGTGTTAGATAAAATAACATGTCACATTGAATTTGTGACATAATGTAGACGCTACACAACAGTCTTAAAAAAAGAGACTTTGGGTGAATGTTCAGTTTTGAATCCTGTTTCCAAAAAAAATGCTGTTAGGCTTTTTCCATGCGGCCTACATGGTTTTTCCTATCTGCTCATTACAGTTACTGTTTAATGCTGAATTTGTTCAATCACACCAGTGAAATTGCATTTTTTATGTGTGTTATATTTTGCAGCTAAGACCTCTTTGGTAAAGGAACATTAAAGTGATACCAAAAGAAATAGCATAAAGTACTGTAAGTCCCATTACAGGAACAGTATAGTGATTTTCTGTTAGGGTAACACAACACTATGTCCATTATGCAACAGGTAGGCTACAAGCACAATCCTCACACCACCAATTCTCTGTTTTCCTTGCAGAATAAAACAAAAGCAAAGGCTGGGTTAGAAGTGGGCTGAAACAAATTTTCAAATGGTCCATTTGAAGGAATCTATACAGCCTGCACCACAGGCCCCTCTGTGCCTTTGGGAAGAGGAGGCAGGCCTTAGGATGAGAGAGGGCTGACAGGGATATTTACTGCTCTCGTTTGGGCAATCCTTTTTTGTCTTTCAGAGCTATTTTCAATCAAGATAGCATCCTGCACCCTTCAAGACAGAGAGCCATCACACGCAGACAGCCTTATTAACGCATTTGAAGGACCCTATCAGTGTCATCATGAATCAGACAGATCTGGAGACACCTGAAGATAATATCGCACGTTCCTCCGGGCCAAAAAACACTATAATATTCCTATAATGTTCCCATAGGGGCTTATAGTGAGTCTCTGGTCCTCAATGATCTTATAGTATTGAATGGTGTTTTTATCTCCTGTAGTGTCACTATAATATTCCAATAGGGTAAGGTTTGTGACAGGCCTATTTGTATAGTATCCTTCTACAATTTATTACAGGCTTGTCGTGGACACGCAGCAATTTGTTATACAAATGTGGCGAAAGGTTTCAGCAAAATATGAACACATTTATTTAAGCATCCAGTCTATTTTTGCTGGGCTAATGAGACATGTCTGTCGAATAGGTTAACCGATATTTCGTACAGCTTGGCCTACCCCTTGTCTCATATCAATAATATAGGTCTAATATGCTACTTGTCTTCAGTGATGATGATGATGATCAATAAAGGCCTTGTCGCTAATAGCCCACTTATCATAACCGGATAAATATATAATCTATCACCAATACCAGTTTAATGTCGACTGACCTGCACCCTGCGATCTGTGCTAATTGTTAGAAAACACACTGCCAGGAGCCTGTCACGACTCGGTTTGGATTATAGGCCCAATTTAATTTACAAATCGATCCTAATAAGCTTAAAATGGTTGGAGAACACGCCCATCGTCTATTCCTTAGGACGTCTTCATGCCCATAATGTCCAGCTTTAAGATGATGAAAACAGCAGCAACCACTAACAGCCCGATACGACGAAAAACGGTCTCACCTTGATCCTGCGAACTGGTCCCTCTTCAGCCTTGTAGATGATGAAGATGGTGATGATGATGATAATGATGATGATGCGTACGAGGCTGTCGCTCTGAACCGAGCGGCGCTGTGAAATTTGTAGAGAGGAGTCCACGCCATCCACAGTGACTTACAAGTGATGCGCAGGGGGCCCCTCCCCCACGCAACCCTCAGCGCAGGATCACGTTAACGCCTTGCGATCTGGACGTATTGGCGCATATCTGCACACAATCTGCGATCATTGCTGTGACCTGCTGCTTGGTGTTGCACCCAGCTCATCTAGGCTCACGCTTTCCAGACATGATTTGAATCCCTTTTTTTTGGAGGGGGGGGGGTATCTCTAAATTATAGGTCTTCACATTAAAGGCTCAGAAACATTAATTCATATTAAATATATATCCACGCATGCGCGCACATACATATCCCATACGCCTCGTTTGAGAAGTACATATCAATTGCTTGTGTGCATGAATTTCAAATTGTGTGCAAAGACCACACACACACCTACCTGACTCCTGTTGCCATGCCAACCGTTCTTGATCCCTTTCACTGCATCAAGACCTGCTCTAAAAAAACGTGAGCTTTCTCGACGGACAATGATGTAATTGCCTTTATCCTATAAATAAAACGTATAGAGAGATTAGAAATAGGATTTTCTGGGTTTGAGGCGATTAGTCTTTTTGTTTGTTGAAGACATACCTGAGGCTGTTTAACAGTACAAGACCCCCTCACCTCCTCATCTAGCTCAGCAGGGACCAATTATGAACAGGTCACCAGCTCATCACATGGCCAATACCAAGTAAATGTTATCATAATGTGCGCACCAGCATATTTAGATAAAAACTATCTATATGTTATTGTATTGAACATTTCTTCCAGTTTGGCATCCAATCTGTAAGATACATCAGTCCATTTTCACCTCTATGGGCCATCTAATATTTCAGTAGTTGAGAAATTAGTGACTTTGGCAGCAGCATTACAGATGTCCTCTAAGAGGTGGATGGAAGCCATGTCTGAAAAAACAACATATTACTACAGAAGCACCAGAACCAATTACTGAGGTTAGACTGTTTGATTTTCACCCATTTGTATACCTTGCACTGGTGATGCAGCGCAGCAGATATTGCATGAGGGGTCTCTCAATGATTTCTTTTTCTTCGCTTTCTTGTCCTCAAATTACAATGTCAGTTTTTTTTTTACCTATCCTGAGGACAGGTGTACAATTCAGTATTGGTGCAGCCACTAAGGACAAAGATTTTGGAAAAGTGTTTTGAGATAAAAATGAAGATGACAAATGAAGTGAAATGAAGACAAAAAATAGCCAACACTCCCTTAAACCATCTGCAACTACCAGTTAAGATAGTGCAGCCCCCACATTATTAGGCCTGTTCAGTGCTACAACTCCCACAATTGTGTCCAAACTAACACTTTGTATTCCTGAAAGATAGGCCAACTGTTGGATGTGTCTATGCTTTTCAACAAAGGCAAAAGTGGCTAAAATAATCATAAAGCAAGACAAAACACTTGTATTAAAACCTTTATTCCTCACAGGTCCTCCATCTGTACAATGACAACAAAAGATACAAAGTGGTGGTTAAATTAGTCTCACAATTATAAACTAGAGTAGATCTGGATGTTAAAAAAAGCAACATGAGAGCCTCTCGTGGCTGTCTTAAGTAGACTATGGCATTGGTCCCCTCATAGGAACCCGAGGTGGGACACCGGGGGGCCTTGGTGGCATAGGAGGCCCTCTCTGGAAGCCAAAGGGAGGTGGACGAGGAGGGCCACTGCCATAACCGGGTGGAGGCATGGGAGGAGGCCCTCTCATACCCGGATGCATGGGGGGACCTGGGAAGAAAAAGAGGGATCACAATGGTGCCACGACTACTAGACTAGGATCTTAACAGTGCAAAATCATAATTTGGTATACTATGATGACTCAGCTACAAAATTTGGTTCATTAATAATAACCTACCCATGGGAGGTCCATATGGTCCTCTGGGTGGCATGCCCATGTGTGGGTGGGGGGGCATGCCTGGAGGTGGTGGCGCCCGGTGCTGGTTTGATCCTGGGGGACCAGGGGGTGGGGGTACCATGCCAGGGGGTACATGAGGTGGCATGGACATCTGAGGCATACCTGTGGGATGAAAACAACGAAAATTTACTGGCTTGCTTGAGCAGGTATCCATGTCTCGCAGGTTCTATTATCTATATTATTGCTGCAAGCTGCTCAATTTAGATTAAGAAGAAAATGGCAGATCAGGGTCTTATGTATAAAGGTGTGCATGAATGGAAAACGAGTAGACAAAGTGTGTCTACTTATCCTTGTCTTCAATGCCAAGTGTGGGAATTAACAGATGGCAAAGCTAGGGTAATTCAATAAACGTAGGCCACACACACACACACACACACTCCTATCACCCCATTGTATGCCTACTCATAACTTCTAAGTTAGAATGGCCCTCATAACATGTTTCAAAACAGTTATATGATATTACACTTTACACTACAAAATATTAGGAACTCCTTACTGCGTTGCTAATGTGAGTTACACGCCATTGCACACAAAATGATCTATTAGCTACGTTACTCACATCTTTGTTCTTCCATCTCAACTTAACTTCTTGCCAATTAAGAATACATTTAAAGTTTTAGTTGTTAATCAGTACGCGTGAGTACTGAGTGAAAGTAGCGTGAAACAATATAATTTAAGGCCCGCTACCAGTGATGTGATTTCAGCC